>PISX010033812.1:0-14686 GCA_004024625.1 Mellivora capensis | reverse complement strand
AAAAGAAATGAAATCTTGCCATTCGCAACGACGTGGATGGAACTAGAGGGTATCATGCTTAGTGAAATAAGTCAGTCAGAGAAAGACAACTATCATATGATATCCCTGATATGAGGAAGTGGAGATGCAACATGGGGGACTAGGGGGGCAGAAAAAGAAGAAAAGAAGCAAGATGGGATTGGGAGGGAGACAAACCATAGGTGACTCTTAATCTCACAAAACAAACTGAGGGTTGCGGGGGGGAGGGGGTCGGGAAAGGGGGGTGGGGTAATGGACATTGGGGAGGGTATGTGCTATGGTTAGTGCTGTGAAGTGTGTAAACCTGGCGATTCACAGACATGTACCCCTGGGGATAAAAATTTGTTTATAAAAAATAAAAATTAAAAAATAAATAAATAAAAATAAAAATTAAAAAAAAAAAAAGAAATGTTCTATTAAAAAAAAAAAGTAAAAGTCTGTGACTTTAGTCAACCAGGTAGGCTATGAAATGGGAGAGAAAGATTAATTTCCTCAAGTATTTATATTTTTTCCTGTTAGCAGGATACTATTCTGCTCCTGAGAAACATTAGCATATATTACATCCATGACCTAGGCCTAGGTCCATTGTCCTGCAGTTTCAACAATAAAATGAGCTATGGAGGGGCCCCTGGTTTGGACCATGAGGAAGCTAAAAGGCAAGCCATGAATGGAGCCACAATCATGAAGGAGATCATGGAATGAGTCATGAAGTATCCACAGAGGAGGTCAGGGTAGAAGCCACAGACATGGAACCATGATAGAAGTCATGTTAGTGACAACCACAGGGCAGGCTTCAGAGGAAGTCGCTGAAGAGGACATTGCCAGAATGGGAGATATTCTAATGAAAGGAGGTAATCGTGGAGGAGAAGACAAAGAGCTATAGTGGCAAGTGAATCAAGATGGAGGACCAGAATGTTCCCAGGTAATGGCCATAGGTAATGGCATAGCTCAAGAACAGAGCCAAGCCTCTTAATATCTGACTGACAAGGCTCAAGCAGAGTGCACTTTTGAAAGATAACCACAATTTATGAGGCTTAGAAATGACTTTAAACAAATTTATTCTCTGGACTCTCCCCATACTCAGAATCTCAAGATCAAGGAGGTTGCTGGCCTTTGATAGGGGTAGGAATGGGCACAGTGACTGCACTCAACACAGCTGCTTTATTATTCTCCCTTCTGCTCAGGTCATTCTAGTACCCTCCGGAATGTGACTTTCTCTTTGAAAAGAGTCTTATTTTCTTCTTCTGTACACTCTCAGATGTTATATGATTAAGAAGAGAATGACTAGACACTGTAAGGCATAAAAATCCATTAATGTATGTGGTATCCAGACAAAAAGCTTATCTTTTACATTTTTTAAAGATTTTTTAAAAATTTATTTATTTGACAGAGAGAGATCACAGTAGACAGAGAGGCAGGCAGAGAGAGAGAGAGAGGGAAGCAGGCTCCCTGCTGAGCAGAGAGTCCAATGCGGGACTCGATCCCAGGACCTTGAGATCATGACCTGAGCTGAAGACAGTGGCTTAACCCACTGAGCCATCCAGGCGCCCTATCTTTTAAATTTTGTGTTTTAATCTTATCCTTTGTTTCTGAGTGACTGCCTGTGCCATGCAGAGTGCTAAGTGCCTTTACACATACCATCATGTAGTCCTCAAAACAACCCTATGAAGTCCAGATTATAATCCCCATTGTGTAAATGAGAAAGCTGCAATTCAGAAAAAGAGCTAATAAGTGAGCAAGATTATACTGTAAGACAAGTTGTCTAACTCCAATTGGTTCATGAAGGAAAAAAACAAATTCCTGACTTAGAAGTATTATAAGGACTTTTACCCTTAGAGTAGAGTGCTGAGATTCCAGTACTTGTAAGGGCCTATTCAGCCAGAGTGGCCCCACCCCGGTTGAACAGCCATTTTGTTGTTTATGCAGTAAAACTTAAATTGACCCTGCCCCCCTCCAGGGGAACTTACTTAAAAACAAGTCTGGGAAACCAGTCCCAGGTAACAAAGCCCAAATACAAGGGAGGGTCAGGTCAGGTGGAGATAACGGCCCAAATTCAGGGATGAGTGGGTCAGGTGGAGACATCCAATCAGTAGAGTATGCATACTGTCTCCCTAGCTACCAAGGAGTGTGGGCCCTGCCTTTTGGGTGCCAATTCTGACCAAGGTGATAGGCTAGTTCAAGTAGCTACCATGGGGTGAATTGTAATTCAATTGGCTACCCGTGTGGGACCTAGCATGACTGTGCAGCTTTATCTGTGTGTTACAATCTCATTGGCCACCTGTGTGTGGCCAGGCCCAACCACATGGCCTTTGCTGTAAACCTGGCGATTCACAGACATGTACCCCTGGGGATAAAAATATGTTTATAAAAAATAAAAATTTAAAAAAAAAAGTTAGTCTGTAAGGCAGGGAGTGGTCACCTCTTTGCAAGAGACGTCCCTGGCCCATCAGTTTGATTCTTGATGCTTGGCATGAAATAAAGCTTTGCTTGACCTTCACTTTTGTATCAGTCTCACTCCTTTGACCATGGACCCAATAGTACCAACATGATGGTGATCACACCACTCACCCATGTCCTGCATGGAATGTCCCAGTACAGACAATAGGCAGATCAACTTCCAAGTGCAGGGTATCCTAGAATCTAGATTCCTGACCCCTTCCTACTCAACATCTCATTTTCTACCATAGCTCATTCTCTTCCAGCTTCTAGGACTTAGTCATTCACAGTTCTTTCATATCTTAGGATATAAGCTTTCAAAGAACACAAATTTTTCTGTATGGAATACAATGTCCAGCACATAAGGGGAAATCACTAAATATTTGTGGGATGAATCCCTAATCATTTCCTGCTTGTCAGCTCACTTCCCTCAGGTTTCATATGCCATGAATATTCTTTTACCCACGTGTCTAAATGATCTGAAAAGTTTCCTCTGCCAGGAAGCCTTGCCAGATTTTTGGAGGAAGTGGAGACAGCTTGTTTTAATTACATATAGTATAAAATAAAAATTTCCATAGGGTCTATGCCCAATTTGTTTGCCATGAACTATGGATGAAGTAACTGCCAACCCCCTTAGTTCACTACTATCTTTGCTTTGTTCTCCTCATTCAGCTGTCTTTGGGTTATTTCTGTTGGTCTCATCCAAGTGTCTAAACAAAATTGTACTGCAAACCCTAAGTTCCCCAGCATACCGGCAGTGTTTTCCTTGATCATTCAGCTTCTCTAGCACACAGCACTGATGAGGAGAAGCAGTTGAGGTTCCCTAGGGTATAAAATTTCCTATAAATTCTTCAAAAATCAGTGAGGAATACCCCTATGAAGGGGTTTAGAAGGAGGAACATTCTTCTCCAGTTGTTATTACTTCCTGCCAGTCCTATTCAGTGTGTGTACTGGTGAATACTTAACAACCAGTTTTTGTGGTGCAAATGTTCCCATTATGGCTGATTTCAGGCTATCAACATGACATCACAGAGCATGAGGTTGAGAAGAGATGTGCACACACCATTATATACTATTTCCACTAGACATATACAACAGATGTACATAAATTCATGAACATGGATAATAGTAAATAAAATAATTGGGAAATAATGAGTTTGAAGTACTTTTACCATTGTTTTAAATATAATTTAGTTCATTGTAAGCTGATTTTATGTTTAATGATGACTGAGTTGCAAAAACTGCTAAAATTTTAACAATTTAGGGCCCTTGCAGATGGGTATGCCCTGATGCCAGGATACCACTGGTCTCATTTCTCCAACAGCCCACAGCCCCATTTCTTCCACCCTCTACTTCCCATGCCCCAGAGATTCCAAAGTCTGTCCTTGAGTCTCTCTTCCCTCCTCATTCAAGATATATTTTACATGCCTACTGTATGCTCAGCAGCTCCCAGAGGTCCACAATAAATCCACAATAAATCTCACTTTCTGTATTCTTCCTGCTAAGTTCTATTCATCAGGTCTTCCTTCCAGCCTCACTCTCACTCAGGCATTCAGGACTTCTCATCCAGGAAAGAAGGTCTTGAGTTAGAATAGGTTTTCAGCCCAGTCTCTGCCTGAGAGGGTGGGTCCCCTCCACTTTGACAATGTCATCCTCTTGAACTATCCTACTTCCTGCTCCTCCCCAGGCCCTGCCTAATGGGATCATGTCATTCTCCATTCTAATGTACGTTCTGACCTCTATACTCTCCTCTCTGAGTTCAAGTATTCTGCCTACAGCTGGAAAAACAACAAGCCACATATCCTGCCCCTGCCCAGTGCAGAAGATACTATCAAGACTTTCTTTGAAAGATAAAGAAATGACACTCTATGAAGGAAGTCCAAGGAGGAGCCAGCCACTGTCATCTCCACTCTGCAGCCCCAGGTCTTCCTTCTTGGTGGTTCTCTTCAGATTAAGGACCCATTCTTTGGAGATGCAAACTCCCAGCACTCCAGCCTCAGATCTCCACCTCTTCTCTCTCAAGACCATCCATTTTTTTTTCTTTTCCTTATAGGCCTTAGTCTTATCTGGGACTCAGGACCCCTCCTCTCTCGGCTTCACAGGCAGATTATCTCAAAATGAAGAGAAAAGTATTTTCCTTTGCATGCTGGCTGTTTCACCTTCTTCTACTTTTAGGAAATGGTGAGTAATTTTGTTTAAAAAAGGATATTCTTGGAGTTTGAGTAGAGTTTGGGGAAATTTTTAACAACTCCTGGGATGTACACTCTTAGTTCCCATTTTCCAAAAAGAGGTAAGGACTCTATTCTCTCCAATTCAACCCAGCATCTATTCTCCATTCTGTTCCCAATAGCAGCTCTTCTGCCCAGAAGCCTGACCTATTTCCTCTGTCATAAATCAACCTCAAATGGTGATGCATTAGAGTTGATAGAGCTCTTAAAGTTAATGTCTACCCACACTAGGCAGGGATCCATCTCCAATATCTATGGCAGCAGTCACCAAGCCTCTAATTGAACATGTCAGGAAAATGCTATTCCATACTTGCATAGCTGTAATTTTTTCTAGAATTTGCTCCACCATAGCTTTGGCTTTTGTTTTATGCCCTTGAATAACACAAAATAAATCTAGTCCCTCTGCACAAGCCAGGTTTTCATCTCAATTTCTCACTTAGTTTCTCTCTTAACTCTAACCCTAACCCTAATTAGAGGCATTAACATAAGGTTTTTGGATTCTCCCCCCAAATCTAAATTTGCAATCCTTACAGTAGTCCAGACAACACTGGAAAAAAAAGAATATAGAATACATGAATAGGGTGAGGAGAAGAACATCTAAATCCTTGTGGAAGAACAGGGCCATAGATGAGGCATTGCACATATAGGCATATGGGAGACCAAGTTGTTATTGGGATGGAAAATCAGGACACAGAAAGTAATCATGAGATAGAGGAGAAAGGCATGGCCTCACAGTAACTCTAACTCACTAACAATGAGGTTTAACTCCTTTCCTGAATCCTAGGGTATCTTATATATTTGAGCTACACCAGCTAGTTCTTTGCTAGACTAAGTAACAAGGCCTTTTGGGATCCCTTCACGGGTGGTTCCCAAACATTCATATGCATAAAAATTATCCAATAGTAGTAAAAATTCCCATTACTGTCCCTTCCCAAAATGATTCACTTTGATTATCTTTCTCCCAGAAAAAAATGTTCAATTCTATTTTGAGATAGGTCAATATATATTCACAGTCCTATTAACTTTCTCTTTTATATTCCTTATCTGGAGAGTATCATGAATAGTTAGAGGAGAAATAATACCATCCTCCTGTGACCCAGGTCATTGACTCCCCCATATCTAGGATGTGGAATAATATATGAGCTAAGGACTGGATCTGTGTCAGATGACCTTAGATCCCTGTTCTGGGGCATCTGGCTGGCTCAGTCAGTTATAGCATGTGACTTGATCTCAGGGTTGTGAGTTCAAGCCCCATGTTGGGGATGGAACTTACTTAAAATGAATGAATGATTGAATGAATGCATCCCTGTTCCATGATCTGCTAGCTATTTTAACACCAGACTAAATGCTTAACATCTCTAAACCTTAATTTCCCTATCTACAAATGTGAGTAATAATAGCTCCTATTTCATGGAAGTATTATAAGGATTTGAAGTCCTAATTGATGTGTGGCACCTAGCACATTTGGACACAATGCATAGTGACCACTCAATAAATGATTGCTATTAAAATTATCATTATTATTAGTTATAGTTACAAAATAAAAGTTTCTTAAGGAACTAACAAGTCATCCTTTCTTAATATGTTGGAACTTCCAATGTTAACATTACTGTTACCCACCCCATATCAACCACACTATCCAGTGAGACCATGACAACCACAAACCCCAGAAAAAACCCACCATCCAGCAGAACCATCACAACCATCCACTCTGGTACAACCCCACCATCCACTGGGATGACAGCCACAACTACCCAACCCAGTACAACCCCACTATCCAGTGGGATGACTGTCACAATTACCCTCTCTGGAAAAACCCCACCATCTGGTGGGACAACCCTCACAACCACCCAACCTGGAACAACCTCCTCATCAACTGGGGCAACCATCACAACCACCCATCCTGGAACAACCCCACCATTCATCAGGACCATCAAAACCAGCCACCCTGGCACCATTTCACCATCCAGTGGGACGACTATAACGACCACTCATCCTGAAACAACCCCACCATCCAGTGGGATGACCACCATAATCACTCCAGAACAACCCCACCATTCACTGGGATGACTGTCACAACCACCCACCCAAGAAAAACCACACCATCCAGTGGGATGACCATCACAACCAACCATCCTGGCACAACCTCACTATCTAGTGGGATGACCGTCACAGCCACCCACCCCAGAACAATCCCACCATCCACTGGGATGACCTTCATAACCACCAACCCTGGAACAACCCCACCATCCAGTGGGATGACCATCACAACCACCCATCCCAGCACAACCCCACCATCCCCTGGGATGACTGTCACAACCACCCACCCTGGCACAACTCCACCATCCAGTGGGACAGTTGTCAAAAACAACCCCACCATCCAGTGGGATGACTGTCTTAACCACCCATCCTGGAAAAACCTCACCATCCTGTGGGACAACCATCACAACCATCCACCCCAGAACAACTACACCATCCAGTGGGATGACCATCACAACCACCCATCTTGGCACAACCCCACTATCCAGTGGGACAACTGTAACAACCACCCATCCTGGAACAACTCCACCACAGTGGGATGACTGTTACAACCACCCCTCGGAACAACTACACCATCCAGTGTGATGACTGTCACAACCACCCACTCTAGAACAACCCCATCATCCACTGAGATGACCATCACTATCCATTGGAACTAATTAATGGCTATGCCCTCCAGTGTCACAGACACAAGCACTGCCCCTCCATGGGGGCAAACCTAACAGATACTTCAGGCCATGTGAAATTGCTCTAATCACTTTAGTCTCTGTTGCAAAGTCTGTGATTCTCTTCACTGGGATCCTCTTCCGTCTTGTAAGTGCCTGACCTACAGGAAACTCTTTTTCTTAGAAAAAGAGAGCAGGAAAGTGAGGAAGGAAACAGTAGAGACAGCAGGGTCACTGTAGGGATGATAAGGAATGAGAAATCAGGAGTTACAAAACAAGGCCCAGAAATAGCAGGTTAGAACCAGCAAGATAGATGGTCAGAAAAGCAATGAATTATTCAGAGGAAATTGATGACAAGAAAATGGGATACAAAAAAGCAATGGGGAGGAGGAGTGCTGTCAGGGAAGGAGGATACTTGGGACTGGAGAATACTGGAAGAGAGGGCATAACTCAAATGATTCATCCTTTTGTTTTCTAGAGAAACTCTCTGGGCCTAAGAAACCTCTTCAACACAGATCTCTACCACCTCCATGGTTCCAACCTTGGTATATACCTCACAGCTATTATGGACTCCACAACAGGTCTGTGATTGAGTCCAGAGGAGACTACTCTTCCCCTGCAATCATGGAGCTAACTGTGAGACACAAGAGGCCCCAAGTAGCCCTGAAGGCAGAAGCATCACCTCAGGGGGAGGAAGGGAGATGACCTGGATGACTGGAGGCATGAGTGTCCCCGACAAGACCCCAGGCTGCTCCTCCCAGCTCTTACCATTCTCCCTTCCCCTGGTTTTTCCAGACCATAAAAAGGAAGGTGTATTGGGGCGCCTGGGTGGTTCAGTGGGTTAAAGCCTTTGGCTCAGGTCATGATCCCGGGATCCTGGGATCGAGCCCTGCATTGGGCTCTCTGCTCAGCGGGGAGCCTGCTCCCCCCCTCCCCGCCTGCCTCTCTGCCTACTTGTGATCTGTCTGTCAAATAAATAAATAAACTCTTTTAAAAAAAACTAATAACCTTTTTTTAAAAAAAAGGAAGGTGTATCTATGACTGAATTATTTATTTAAATAAATGTATCTAATACATGTGGGAGCCAAACTCTATTTGTTAGTGTTTATATATTGCTGTGAATAGAGGTTTCTTGTATTCCAAAGACCCCTCTTTCCTGTATCCTCTCAGCTCTCAAGTCCCAAGAGTGACATCCAGGGACTTTATATCTGTCCCATTTTCTTCCTTGTCCTGTCCCCATTCCCTTGAGGTCTCTGGGCTGATGGAAGAATTGAGTCAGGAAGATGGGGGAAGGCAGGTGCTGGACTTCACAGATTTGTGTTGCACAATGAAAAAATGGATGGAGCTTAGAGCATGAAGGGGTGAGGGTGGGGTAAGGTAGAGAAGGACTTAACAGTTAATGGGGCTACCCATAAGAATGGCCACATTCACTGGCCATTCACGTCTGCCCTGGGCTTGGAGCCACTGAAAAGACAGGTGTGAGCTGCCACCTTTCTCTCCTGTGGTTTCCCAGCCCCCAGAGGAGTACCAGGCAAGGAAACCATGCTCCCAGTTTCTGGAAGGGCAGGCCCAGCCTTCCCTGCCAGCAACTGGGAACTCAGTAGCCTGTGCAAAACCAGACCTCAGAGCAGGGACACAGCACCCATGTGTCAGCACCAGGCTCTTGCTGAAGGCCACAGCTTTACAAGGCTTCTGGTGCAACTTGCTCCTCAAACACATTCCACTAACACTTTCTGGCTACAAAATGAATCATTACCCTTAACTTAACCCTGCTAAGTCTCTTCAGCTTCTATGATTCTTAAAGTCTGAATCTTTGCCAGAGCCTTCTTGATAGGACCAAAGCAGTTTATGTACATTTTATAACACTGTTAAAGGGGAACTTTCATGGTACAGTGGGTTAAGCATCTGACTCTTGCTTTCAGCTCAGGTCATAATCTCAGGGTTGTGAGATTAAGCCCCACGTCGGGCTCTGTGTTCAGCCTACTTGAGTGTCTATGTCCCCCTCCCTCTGCCCTTCTCACTCGTGTACTCTATCTCTCCCCTAAACAAATAAATCTCTCTTTTTAAAGATTTTATTTATTTATTTGACAGGCAGAAATCACAAGTAGGCAGAGATAGAGAGAGAGGTGGAAGCAGGCTCCCTGCCCAGCAGAGAGCCCGATGCAGGGCTCGATCCGGGATCATGACCTGAGCCAAAGGCAGAGGCTTTAACCCACTGAGCCACCCAGGTGCTCCTAAACAAATAAATCTTTAAAAAATAGTTTTAAAAGGCTGTATCGAAGCCAAATGCAAAATAATACATACTGTACAATTCCATACGTATAAAATTCAAAAATAAAACTAATCTATAGTGACAGAGATTAGATCACTGATTTCCCACGTGCATTTTTAGAAAAGGAAAATTCAGTGATAGAAATGTTTTATATCTTGGCTGGTCTTTCGGTTACACAGGTTAATATATCTATCAAAGCTTATCTAACTAAATACTTAAAATCTGTGCATTTCACAGTCTGTAAATTTTTTCTAAACAAAACTATATGATAGTTAGGGTTTTTTTAACCACATAATAATTTAATATTAGGGGCGCCTGAGTGGCTCAGTGGGTTAAAGCCTCTGCCTTCGGCTCAGGTCATGATCCCAGGGTCCTGGGATCGAGCCCCGCGTCGGGCTCTCTGCTCATCGGGGAGCCTGCTTTCTCCTCTCTCTCTGCCTGCCTCTCTGCCTACTTGTGATCTCTGTCTGTCAAATAAATAAATAAAACCTTTAAAAAATAATTTAATATTATACAATTTTAAAAATAAATTATACTGTATATCTTTAATAAACTGTACTATAAAGCTTTATTATATAATAGTTTTATACTTGAAGGTAGTAACTAGTCCGTGATCTCCACTTCAGTTTTAATAGCTCCCAGTCCTTTGTCTTAAAATAATTATCACATTTCTCATTCATTTCTTCATTCATTCATTCACCATATTTACTGAGCACCTGCTGGGTGCCAGGTCTGGAGAAGTTGGGGAGACAAGGATGAATGTGTAGGTCACAATTTGGTAAGGGAGAAGGACTTGCAGACAGATAAGTTTAGGCCAAATTATCAAGTACTACTAATTAAAGCACCCCAGGAAAAAACATATAAGGCTGGCCAAGGGAGGAGGAGCTGACTCACACAGAAGATGACTATGACTTGGATCATAAGGACTTGGCAGGCATTTACAAGGAGGAAAAAGGGAAACATCAGGCAAGCAAGATGAGGTGTGACACTGCCAGCAAATAATCAAAAGAGCTGTGGGACCAGACAGGACAGCACAGGGAAATAAATGAATACAGAGGGTTAACTGTGCGGTTTTAGATGCCACATCAAGGAAGTGAAATTGCCTTCAACAGGAAGTCAACAGATTGTTTTAAGGTGTTGTGGGATTAAATATTTTTTCCAAGCAAGAACACTCTGCCTGTGTGAGTAGAAAATAGAGGCTGGAATCCAGCAGGGATTGGAAGTCAAGGGCTCTTGTAATATCCCAGGAAAGAAACAAATCCAAGACCACAAAAACATAGAAATGGGAATCAAGAAATGGGATTTCAAGAGGTTTCTGCCTACCAGCTTTTTCAAAAATAATTTTTATAAACATATAATGTATTATTAGCCCCTGGGGTACAGGTCTGTGAATCCCCAGGTTTACACACTTCACAGCTCTCACCATAGCACATACCCTCCCCAATGTCCATAACCCCACCACCCTCTCCCTACCTCCCTCCCCCCAGCAACCCTCAGTTTGTTTTGTGAGATCAAGAGTCTCTTATGGGGGGCGCCTGGGTGGCTCAGCGGGTTAAGCCTCTGCCTTCAGCCCAGGTCATGATCTCGGGGTCCTGGGATTGAGCCCTGCATCGGGCTCTCTGATCAGCAAGGAGCCTGCTTCCCTCTCTCTCTCTGCCTGCCTCTCTGCCTACTTGTCATCTCTCTCTCTCTCTCAAATAGATAAATAAATAAATAAATAAATAAATAAATATTTTTTTTTAAAAAAGAGCCTCTTATGGTTTGTCTCCCTCCCGATCCCATCTTGTTTCATTTATTCTTTTCCTACCCCTCAAGCCCCCCATGTTGCATCTCCACTTCCTCATATCAGGGAGATCATATGATAGTTGTCTTCCTCCAACTGACTTATTTCTGCTTAGCAGCTTCTTAAAAAAATTCCCTATTCTACAACCCATGGTCAATCCCAAAGCATTCCCAATGGTCATTTTAAGCAACAAAATAAATGGTGAGAGTGCTGGACCATAACTCACAAAACACAATAAATACCTATGAGTTCATAATGATATAAACAAATAACCAAATAAATAAACTGGGGAGAAGAAACATGTTTACCCTATAGAAGAATTCCAGTGAATTAATATGGAAGGAATGAGGGATACCATTACAACCCCAGGGTAACAACTGCTGCAGGCGAGATGTACCAATGGATACCAAAATTAGTCGCTCAAAGTTTAAGCAAAAATAGAGTATTTGTGGGGTGCCTGGCTGGCTGAGTTGGTAGAGCATGTGACTCAACCTTGGGGTCTTGAGTTTGAGCCCCACGATGAGCATAAAGACTACTTAAAAAATTAGACTATCAGAACATCTCCCCCCTAATTACAATGGGAAAAGTAGTAAATTTGCAGTGGAGAATTCTGTCAGACACCTCCTTAGCAGAGTGGTCAAGGTTAACATCACCAGAAATAAATCACATTGATATCATGAGCTTCCTGATACGGGGACCAGAGAAGGACACAGCATCTCTATGGTATACTTCCCAATAATATATAACCCCAATTTAATCATAAGAAATCAAATGAGTGATCAGAAATCAGACAAACCAAAGTTGTGGGATGTTTGATAAAATGTGTGACTAGCGCTCTTCGAAAATGTTATCATTGGGAGCCTGGGTGGCACCGTTAGTTAAGCGTCCCACTCTTGGTTTTGACTCAGGTCATGATGTCAGGGTCATGAGATTGAGCCCCATGTTCAGGCTCCACATTCAGTGTGGAGTCTGCTTAAGCTTCTCCTTCTTCCTCACCCCCCACTCCCTCAGGCATGTGCATGCTCTCTCTCTCTCTCTCTTTAAAATAAATAAATATTAAAACCAAAAACAAAGATATCATCATGAAAAACAAAGAAAGTGAGAAACTGTCATAGATTTCAGGAGCCTATGGAGACCTGATGAGTATGTGCCATGGGGAATCTGAATGCAGGTGAAAGAAGGAAGGAATATGGGCATTCTCATTCCAGGCCTGACAGAACCTCTGGAGATGAGCTAGTTTCATCTAGTAATTGAGAAAATCTTGGTAGCACCCAAATAGTAGTCACAAGGAAATAAATTTGTGGGCTGCAGATAAGCCAATGAAAAGGATTTGGATGATGACTGAGAAAAGAGAGTAGTTTTCAGATATTGAGATTAGGCATTTATGTCCCCTCATCAATGCCACTCCTTTCTGTTAAGGACAAAGGTGCTCTACACCTTCTGACATCTAGCTCTCCTGTCACCATGCACTAGCCCCCAAGCAGACCTGGCTTATACCTGGCAGACCTCATTGCCTCCCCCCCACCTTACCACTCCCACCTGTGGACAAGAAGCCCTCTCTGAGCACTGAGACATTGTGTGGAGAACAGCTCTCACCCAGGGTTCTGCACCAAAAAGCGATGCCACTCATGCCAACAAGCTTTGATATCCTGTTACTGTTCAAATCTGGGCTCTAATCCCTGTTTGCATCTGTAAGATCCTTCTTCCCCCCTGCCACTCCACTCTATTAGAGACTTTTTCCCTTGATTGACAGAGAGTAATGGGGCAGCCTGCTCCTCCCTGCAAGAAGGAAGGCAGGGAGTCCTGGATTCCCAGGCAGCTGTATATATAAATTCCACAGCCACTGCAGGCTTAAGAAAAAAAGAGATATAGTAGAGGGAAGGAGGGAGGAAAAAGCACCCTGGCTTCCAGCCCATGTGAATTCTCTTGAGACGAAAAGAAGAAACTGCTCTGCCACATCCCTTCTCCTGCTACTCCTGCTTCTACTTGGGGGTTCAGAATTGGGTGAGTGAATTAACTTTGGAGAATATGGAAAGCTCCTCAGGGCCTTCAGAAATGGGGGTGGGATCTATGGAGAAAAATCATCCTAGGACTCAGGCAGGGTCAGTCTTAAGCAGAGCTATGGAATAAGTGAATGAACTTTGAGAAGTTCCGGACCCTGCTATCTGCCCCAACCTTCTGTCACAGGAAAGCAGGGTTCCCAGGGTCCTGTTCATTCTCTTTCTCACACCCTCTTTTTTTTAAAAGATGTTATTTATTTATTTGACAGAGAGAGGGACAGCAAGAGAGGGAACACAAGTAGGGGGAGTGGAAGAGGAAGCCCGATGTGGGTTTCTACTGAGCAGGGAGCCCGATGTGGAGCTCAATCCCAGGACCCTGGGATCACGACCCAAGCTGAAGGCAGAGGCTTAATGACTGAGCCATCCAGGCGCTCCATCTCATACCATCTTTTAAGGAAATGATCTGCTTTTGATCATTTATACTTTATTTAAGTTTTCCTATTTTAATTCTACTAAATATTTAATCCTATTAAATTTAATCCCATTAAATCCTACTTAATTCTTAATTTAAGAATTTTAATTCTTAAAAATAAAAGATGTGAGCTTTATTAGAGAATTTTGGGAATCAGCAGCAGATAGGAAGGAATTCTTTTGGACACAGGAACCCAAAATTCCAAAATTTATGCCATGTAAGCTGCATTTATTCATATGAATAAATACACCCAGGCCTGATGCCCTGCAGGTGGGGGCAGTGGGAGGTGCAGAGGCTTCATGTCTTCCTTCTACTTATGCCCCTGTCAATCTCAATCAGCTCACACAATCCCTCATGAGTCATGCTACCCTCAAACCAACTTGAAACTCACCTGCTTCCAATCCTGCCACTTCAGCTTCAGAACAGAACCAGGAACTGTCTCATTCTAAATCATATACCAAGCCATGACCTGAATTTAATCTCTAATATGAATCACATCTCCTGCCTCATTTGTTTACCCCAGACATAACTGGATGAGGGGCAACACAAACAAACATGGAGTAAGAACATCCAATCTGCTGAACTACTAACCCTGAGGATGGGAGTGGGAGGGCGGAGTGAGGTGGAGAATCAGGCTTAGTGTTCCACAGAGAGACCAGAACTGCAGAAAGCAGAATCAAAGGCTGGTGAACAGACATTCTAAGGTTATGGCTTAGCTCTGGATACTGCATATTGTAGAGCCAGGGGATTCCTTGTGGAATATGTTTTATCA
>PISX010033811.1:0-14675 GCA_004024625.1 Mellivora capensis | reverse complement strand
TTTAGCAGAGGGTCTTTTTTCTAGGGAAGCTCTAACGGGGTCTCATGTTACTTCATTTCAAGTATTTATGGAAATGGTGACATTACAATTTTGTAAGGAAAAACAGAGTCAGGGAAGGATTTTTATTACAGCATTCTTTATGTAAACATCCTTGTATGAAGCTGAGAACAGTGAGTCAAAAAGAAAAATGTTTTTCTTTAAACTGAGTGGAAGCAGTGACATCTTAGTAATATAAAACCTATTATTTTTTCAATTGGGTTTAAAAGTAAAAGTAAAAATTACTTTCATTAAATGACTCACAAAAATTCTCTGATTCTATTGACTCTAATTTCAGTTCACTCTAATTCATTTCAATTCACGTTGCCATTACAACAATGCACAATGGACAATACCCAAATAATAAATACAGGCCATTTCCCCTAAAGAGTTTATGGAGTAATTGTGGGATAGATATCCAGAAATAAAGCAATATTAACCTTCACTGTGCATCATGCATAGACCTATGAAATATTTGAAATCAGATGAAATTGTTAAAACCAACAAAATTGAGAAATCCTATTTTAGAGGCCCTCTGCTGGGATCACCACGTTCCTTCCCTCCCAGTTGCAGGTCCCATTTCAATTGCCAGCCCATTGCTGATTTTCCCAGCCTGGACTCCTCTTCTGAATTCTAAAGTCTGATACCAAATCTTTGACTTTCTGTCTCTATGTTGAAGTCTAACAGGCATGTCAAACCTCTCATGGTTAAATTGGGAATCTTGGTTCTGATCCCCATCTATTTACCTCCCAGTCCTCTCTCCAAGTGTCTACATTGCTTATTTATCCAACTTGTTGCTCAGGAACTAAGGTCTTATTAAAGTCAGTGGCAAGACATGTTCCTCTAGGATACCTTACCAATGTGTTTATTCTCCCCATCTTCATTGTTTGCTGATAATCTAAGCCTAAAACACTGCTCCTTTGGGATCATTCTTCTTCCACTATTTGTTCTCTGCAAGCCATTTTCTTCTTAGTAGCCTGGGTGATCTTTCTAAAGATTTCTAAAAGAGGAATTAGATCATGATTCTTCCCCTTTTAAAATCCTCTAGGGACTGCGACTACAATTAAATAAAAACGCATTGCATGGAGCACTGGGTGTGGTGTAAAACTATGAATTCTGTTACGCTGAAAAGAAATGAAATAAAAAAAAAATTTTAATTAAAAAAAAACAACAACAACAACTCCTTGCCACATCTTCTAATCTCTAACCTCATCTTCTACTACTGTTTTCCCTGCTATGTTCCATCCACAGGGCTCTCCTGATATATCTCAAACACACCAAGCTCTTCTTTACTTTGGAGTCTTCACAATTGTTGGTTTCGCATTGTTACTCCTGTCTCAATTCAAACATTTCCTCCTCACTGGAGATTTCATCCCCGAGCAGTCTATAGTTAGTTATCTAGGTACTCTCGGTCTGATCACTCTGTAGATTGCACAAGCAAAGGTACCTCATTCTGTTGCTTCCCACTCTATCCAGTAGCATCTCTATCACTACCAGGTACCAGATAGGCACTCAATAAATGTACATAGAATGAAAAATAGAATAAATGAATGAATGAATGAATAAAAGGGAATGAATTGCCTGAAGGTGAGGTGCAGATCATCTTGGGAAACACTGAGGGAACTAGAAGGGAAAGGGGAGTTGGTTGCAAAATACCAGGAGTCAACTAGGGATTCCTGAATGGGCTCAGTCATATCTGTGCTTGAAGAAACATGGGTTTTGCTCTTGGACGTGAAGAACATTTTTTTTTCTTCTTTTTTTTTTTTTTTGCCACATTGTAAATGCATATTTGGAGATGAGCTGGGATGTTCAGGAAGGCTAAGAGAGAAACCTGACTGGAAAAGGACGAGCAGTGCTAAGCAGGTGACGTCAGTTGGCCTCAGTCTGCGGTTAGATTTGACCTAGGGTACGAAAGAAACCATTGTTTGCATTGGTAAATGAATGGCATAAAGCATTGAGACAGAAGAAAACAAAAACCTAAATAATTTGGAGCCTTGTTTCAGAATGAATGCCTTATAGTGTCTTGTATCCCATGTGTTTTCCTGACTTGGTGCCTGGAGCACGAGGTTAAAAGCAAGATCTTTGGAGTCAGATGTGAGTGTGCATGAAGGTGACAATTTGCTAGCTGTCTGTCCTTGAACAGATACTTAATCTCTCTCTCTCAACTCCAAATTGTAATTTGCAAATTGTAGGATTAATTTCATGAGCATATATAAATCACTCAGTATCATATCTGACAGAAGAGATTAATAAATCTTGTGATCACCACCTTTATTAATATCTTAAAGCATAGTATCTGATAGGACTCCCAGCCCTGATGTGGAGACAATTCCTTAAGTTTCAGCAGTATCTGCTACCTCTTAGTTTCTCCACCCACCCCCTGGGTGCTGAGGAATGGTGGTATCAGTGATAAAAATGGTAGAGTTAAGTTCACTTAAAGAAATGTATCATGATGAATAACGATTCAGAGAATTATCTTATGGCAGAAAGCATTGGGCTGAAAGATAAATTTGAACAGTACATTTTGCATATTGTAAATTGTCATGTGGCTAAATCTTGTATAAGGTGAAATGTTACTAAAAACTGAACTATATGAATATATTTTTTTAGATACTTGTACTCAACTAATAATGGAATGAATGCATTCTTGAAAAGTTTGTTTACTCACTCACGCTGAAAGCTGACAATTTGCCTGTTGGTAGTCAATGGACTTGGGAAATACGACGCATAAAAGCAGACATAGTCTTGTTCTCAGGAAGCTCATGGTACGGTGAAAAGACAGTTGCAAAATGGTGAGTGCTGTAAAGGAGAGATGATTCCAAGGGATTTTGTAATAAGGGAGTCTGACAAGAAACCCAAGATTCGATAAAAATATTTATCGGTTATGTACAGTTAAATTGCTTTTAGAGCATAGTGTCTCCAGGGCAGAGCGAAAAGAGGGATGTATTAAAGACTAACTGCAATGTTTTTAGTGAGAGTTGACTAAGACTATAGTTAATTGTCATTTTGATTACAGTGCAATAAACAGTAACTTCATCTTCATTTATCATTTACATGTGAGCGTGTATTTACACATACGTGTGTATATTTAATGGTGCTTCATTTACTGCAGGACCTCTCAGCCCATCTTCTATCCAGCATTTCTCTGAGTAAGAAGATTTTCAACGATTCCTAGTTCTCCCTTCTGAGAAATTCTGTGTAGAATGCAGCTTCCTCATCCAGGGTCATCAGACTGTCCATTTCTAAGCGAATGACTTCTGAATCTGTGCCGTCTAATAGCTTTTTCCCTGAGTTCTAGCTTCAGTGTCTAACTTGATGCTAGATTTCTCCACTTCAATGGTACCCTGTGGAGACCTTAAGCTGAAAATATCTGAAACTGTACGTACAATTATTCCTCAATTCTGAGACTTCTCCATGTATTCCAGATCTGGGTGAATACCATCACCGTCTCTCTTGATCCCCAAATCAGAGCTGTGGGGGCTGTGCTGTAGTCTTCCCTTCTCTCCATCCCTTCATGTTCAGTTTGTGAACAAGTACCGTCAATGTCCTCTTTAATTTCATCGTAATTAAAACCCCCTCCTTTCCATTTCCGCAGATTCTGCCTTAGGGTGCCTTAAATCTTCTAAACTTATACCGGTTCACTAATGCTCTCACTTTTCCCCTCCTCCAATCTGGTTAGCTCTCCGTGTTGTCCTCCACATTCAGTGAGCTTCCTACTTTTCCACATCAGTTTATTTTTATTTATTTTTTTCACTCTGCAGTTTGAAGCTCTACTGATATGCCATTGCTATTCCCAGCATTCTTTTGCCCTACAGATTTCAGGTGGTTCTATTCATGACCTTGGGTAATTTCTTCTTGCGCATGTGCAGATGACTTTTCTTGCAAAGAACGCTAGAGAACCAGCTGCCCCCTCTGAAATTCTCTGTGCAGCCCCCTCCTGTTATTCTGCTTCAGAAATTCTAGCTGCTTTGGCCCTTCTCAAATTGAATTTCTGTCTTAAGTCAGTGAGACTGTCATAATCCAGGTTGCCCGCTCTGCACTGTGGCAGGGAAACTGCCTCCCTGTGGTAAGTGGAGGCAATTGCTGGGCTTCTCCCACCTGCTGCCCTTCTCCCAGAGATAGCAAGACCATGCTTCCTGTTTTCCGATGATTAAAAAGTACTCTTAGCATATGTTTTATCCAGCTTTCTAGATGTTTAAAAGGCCTGTGGATGAATACAATTTTTGTTGCTCCAACATGCTCAGAGGCAGAAATCCAGAAATACACATTTTTCCAAAGAAAGTATATTGTGAGTTTATATCCATAATGCCAATTCACACAGTGCCTCTAAAAAAATTAGCGTTCATCATTAACAATCATTTGTCATACAATATTAATATAACTTCAAAATAACATTAGTAGAAAATAATAAAAGATTTATATACATTTATAAACACCACTTCTTGGCATACATCCCCGGAGTACACTGTGATCAAAGCCAGATGGGATTATTCTTTCCTTTTCTGTACAGATACACAGACATTTTGCAATACAGCTGACAAAACCCGTCAAGGAGGTTAAAAACAAGAAGGTTTGAGACAGTTTCACAACCAATAGGAGGTTAAAGAGACATGATTACTAAGTGATATGGGTTGGGATTGTGGAATACAAAAAAAGATATTAGGTCAAAGCTAAGGAAATCTAAATCATGGACATTACTTATATCAATATTGGTTCATCAACTATAGAAAATGTGCCATACTGATGGAATATCTTAATAAGGGAAACCATGTAATTGGAAGGGGCATAAATAAAAAATCTAGGATCTGTTCAATTTTTCTGTAATTCTAAAACCTTTTTTAAAAAATAGCCATCTTGGGGGGCGCCTGGGTGGCTCAGTGGGTTAAGCCTCTGCCTTTGGCTTAGGTCATGATCTCAGGGTCCTGGGATTGAGCCCTGCATTGGGATCCCTGCTCAGTGGGGAGCCTGATACTCCCTCTCCCTCTGTTGTTACCCTTGCTCATGTGCTTCTGCTCTCTCTCTGTCAGATAAATAAATAAAATCTTTAAGTAGTCAATTTTTTAAAAGCCATTTTGAAAAGTAGTGGCTATTGGCAGTACTGGATTTGTGCTTTTCTCTTGCCTCATCAAATTAGTTATTTCTTAATTTGAGATTTTATTATACTTCAAAGGAAGATGGTACATGTATTTTTTCAGAGTGAATTTAATATATGTATGTAGAAAAATGAATTTGTGTTTATTTGTATTTCTCAAAATATGTTAATACTGGGGTGAGGGCAGTTGAAGAATTTTAAATGGCTAAAAAATATATTTCCTCCAGTAATTTTTTAAATATAAAAAACACTGTGTGTTCTTTGGTGTCCTTTTTGGACTTTCTATTCTGTTCTATTTGCTTTGTTCATCTCTTAATATCACACTGTTTTAATAATTTGGACTTTTTGTATGTCTTCTTATATTTATTCTATTTCCAAGTTAGCTTCATAATAAAATTTTCTAGCCTGGGGAAAGGGTGGTGGAGAGACTTCCATAACTTTAATGAGATTACATTAAATTATGAATTAATTTAGGAGAACTGAGATATTTGTGGTGTTGAATTATCCTATCTGAGAACATACACATTTTATATTTGTATCCATTTGTTCAGGATCTGATGTTATATCTTCATAAATTACACTTCAGTATTTTTTTCTTTCTTGTTGCTATTATAAATTAGATTACCTCTTTCATTATATCTTGCTTATATAAGTAGTTTAATAATTTTAATACATTAATTAAAAACCCACTATTAAATTTCCCTATTACTTGAGTAGTTTTAGCATTCACTCTTTTTGGATAGTTCAGATACAAAATTATATTATGAGAATGTAGAAATAATTTTACCTCAAATATTTATGCCTCTAATTGCTGTTGCTTATCTAAATATGTTGGCTAAAACTTGATTAAAACATTAAATAGAAGTTGTGACAGTGTGAATTTAAAAAAATGTTATTCCTAGTTGCATGTTTTCTCTCTCTCTTTCTCTTTGAGTGAGATGATTGGAGGAAAGTAAGATACATTTGCATGGCTTACATGTTTCAGTTCCTTGACCTTATATGGATTTATATATTTACCCTTTCTTTTTCCCAAATTCCAACTTCATAAGAGCAAGGACCATGTCTAATATATCTCAGTGTTTCCATCATCTAGCAATGTTGTCAGAACATCAGAGATACATTTATTCATACATTTTTAACATCAGAGTTGCTGAATACACGCTTATTGAAAGCCTAAGGCATAAAATACCTAATTCTAATTTATTAAACTCAAATATTCAAGTCATTTGAAATAAGCTACATTTCTTTTTATTTTATCAATTTTACAAAAATAAAATAAATGTATAAAGATTCAAATATAATGAGGTCCTGACATTAAGCTTTGAGTTCATTTATATTAATTTTATAATTTTTTAAATCATAACATGTTATGTCTCCCTCCTAATTTCCAAGACTTAACACTATACAGTGACCAAACTTATTTTTAAAATTTAGTTTTGGTAAATATTAACATTGTGAAATACACCCAGTTCTTTAATAGAGATGGAAAATGTTGGTCATTCTATGTTCTAATACCTTAACATAAATTTGGCATAGGTCTAAATTGGTATAAGTAGAAAAATCAAATTTAGTGGAAAAAAAAAGGTGGAATAGACTCAGTACACAAATGAAACCAAATTTTAAATCTTAATGCCTTGAAATATTCCCATGCTGGGTCTCCTTGGTGTCTCAGTCCATTAAGTATCTGACTTTTGCTTTTGGCTCAGGTCATAATCTCATGGGTTCTGGGATCAAGCCCTGTGCTCAGCATGGACTCTGCTTGAGGATTCTCCTCCTCTGCCCCTCCTCCCATGCACATGTATGCACATGCTCTCTCTCTCAAATAAATAAATAATCTTAAAAAAAATTTTTCATTTCCTTTAAGTCCAACTCTGCCTCAACATCATCTCTTTCTTTCTTTCTTTCTTTCTTTTTTAAGTATTTTATTTATTTATTTGACAGAGAGAGATCACAAGTAGGCAGAGAGGCAGGTAGAGAGAGAGGAGAAGCAGGCTCCGTGCCGAGCAGAGAGACTGATGCGGGGCTCGATCCCAGGACCCTGAGATCATGACCTGAGCTGAAGGCAGGGTCTTAACCCACTGAGCCACTCAGATGCCCCAATCTCTGTTTCTGTAGTAAAGATGATTATGGGAGGAAAGTAAGAGGTCCATGGTTGTACAAAGAAGCCATGCATTGTTCATGGAAAATATTTGAGGGCCTGATATATTTATAATCTTTTTTAGGAACTTTTGGGGAGTGATGAATTCTTTGGGTGAAATAAAGGCTAGGGAATATTTAGAATTGAGTCTCAAAATAAGAGTGACACTAACCAGCAAAAGGTCATATATGTCACACTCAGGAAATCCTTTAAGGTATGTTAGGAGAGCCATTAAACTTCTGAACTAGAAGCATGGGATTTTCAGATGTGTAATTTGTAGAAGAAGTTTGTTGTCCACTGTGATCTCCTAGACCTACTGAATGAGAGAAATGCCTGGAAGGACCTGCTGGAAGACAGGAATATTGGAGGAAAGCTGGACACATGACTTTGTTAATGGAATAAAAAGGAGCCAAGTTTTAAAAGCATTTTTGGTGTACAAAATAAATAATACATAAAGGAGGGTCCTGACCATCAGCATTTTCCACTCTAGTGATGCAGTTAAGAAATATAATGATGGACCAGGGAAGGATGGGTAGAGTTGCATTAAGGATTATAGAATGTTTTTTCTTTCTTGCAAAACATCAGAGAAGAAGCAGTAGGAGGTAGAAAAGGATACTTTTTGCTACTTGTTACTATTTTTTTTTACTAGTATTATTTCCTGTAAGACTTCTGTTGTTAATATCTAAGAATCAGAAGGTGCTTGGTATTTGCTGTCAACAAACATAAAAACTTAGATATTTAAGGACAATGGTGTTTTCATACACTGGTGTGTTCTTATGAGCCAGAACACCATAGGCATCATTTGATGAAACTGTCAATTTAAAAAGAAGAATCCAACATTCTTGAAATAATATTTCTTTCTAGAAAAAACTTGGAACATAACACATCTGCGATAGCCAATGTATTACTAAAGCATTTATTTTTAAGTTAATATTTACAGTGACTATATTTAAGTTTTCTGAAAATGAGATTTGGTTACTTATGTGACTTTTTTTACATATGTAACTATTAAAATATCTTGATATCCAATCTCAGGAGGTATAAAATTGCAAGTCACTTTAGAAAGCAGTCTCATTAAATGCACATCACATTTTTATATTGTGAAATAAAGTGTTACAAGCTCAGAGAAAATTCTCCACTCATCCTTAAATTGAATAATACAAATATTATTATTAACTTAGTTTCTCATGCTGTTAGCTTGTCTACTACGGGGCTTGAATCATATATCCTTTGCAGACTATGTGATCAAATAAAGTGCATTCAAGAAGATCATGCTAGAGTATGGAGGATCAGAATTAAAAAGAAGTTGAGGGAATAGCTTTCTGAACTGGGGATAAATGGATTTGTAGCAGCTGTTGGTAGCTGTTAAAATGTTAGCAGTGCCTTTGGAATATTAAAGGGCAAGCATCACATTCATGATGCATGTTAAAAAAAATTTCAGTAAATTAAAGGTGCAAATGTGTTTGGCAATTAGCAATACTGAACACCTATCATAGCTTTCTGTTTCTCCTATATTGTGTGTTTTACAATCAAGTTTTAAATTTCAGTACCAAGGTTATTCATATTTTAACTCACCTTAGGTAGACATAGCAGTATTTGGAATGCATAGCCTCCTCCTGGTTTTATAATAATCTTCCACTGGTACCAGCCAGACTGGAGTTTTACAAAGCTTCTGTTATTGAATTTCAGAAATTTTAGGTCATGCTATGTTCATGGTTTTCTTTAATTTATTCATATTTGCCTTCTACTGTTCATTTAATGAAAATATAAGCCAGCTGGAAGTCCTGAGTGTTTCTCTACTTAGAAAAACCAGCATCACTGGTGGAACTGTATGGGAAGAGATATATTCTTCCAGCACTATTTCAGCATAACTGAGAGCCTATATACAGACTGTAATCTAGTATAATAAATTGGCAACTGATCCAATCTATTAATAAACGGCAAGAACCAAGTCAATTACAGAGTGGTAGAGCAAGAGGCACAACATAGGGTGACAAAGGTGGTTTGAGAAGAATGCATCTGAAAGACACTCTTGCCCTCATCATCCTCCCTTATTCCTGAGGTGTGCCTCTTCTGGCTCCCAGGGCAGGCCCTAAACTCATTATCTTGTCCTGGGTTTCTGTAATGAGCTGGTGAGGTGTCCAGACAGCCGATGGAATGAATAAACAATTACACAACTCCTTAACAAATTTGTCCCCTATGCCTCCCAAGTAAGAGGGAGCTTAGTGGAGGTGAGATAATGAGTTATGGTGGAAAGTGTTTGCTGCATGGCATCCACATCATTAGCTGACCCTCCAGCCCCACCAATGAGCCAAGTAAGATGACGTGACTATGTGAGCTCTGTCTTTTTTGTCCAGCATGAAATAAAAGCTTAATTAACAACCTTGTATTTCATTTTGTGACCTGGATGCAAAACTATTTTGTAGTTTTTTTATTAGTACCGATATAAAGAAAAGGACATTAAGCATTTTATAAGTACTCAATCTGCCGGACTCTCTAAGTGTCGGTGTGAGTACACTCATTGAAAGAATGTGCTGTATTCAAAAGCGTTAGCACCAAAGCAAAGCTGTTTTTTGTTATAGTTCCTAGATTGCCACCACCTCCAAATTTTACTATGATACCTGAAACTCAGTCTTAATGTTAGAGTTACTATTTAAGGAAATATTTATATTTAAATAAAGTTAAATACTTAACTTAGGTAAATTAAATATAATGCACTAAAGCATTTAATGTTGAATAGATCTAATGATATAAGGCTTTTATTTTATTACTAAATAATAATAGGTTTAAATATGTTTATTTAGGTATGTAATTTATACTTAGTAAACAAACCAACTTTTATTTATAAGGCAAATTAAGTGTCTCTTGGTGATACTTGTTTCAGGGTATAGGATGGTCAGATGTTGACAGGGAACAGGGACAGTCATTGCCTTTATATTTTAAAAATTGCACGTAGGGATGCATTGAAAAATGCATTGCATTTTAACAAGCAACAGATTCATGGGCCCAGTTAATTGCATTAAAAAAACCCCCAAATTGTTGTTTTCTTATATCTGATGTATACTTTTTTAATTGCTTTTTTATGGTGTTTATTTTTCCTTTTCAAGGAAATATTTATATTAAAATTTCCACATTTTTTTCCTTGTAGCCAGATCATAATTAAAGTTCACATGCAGCCAGTTAGGCAAGAAGGATACTTTTCTAGGCACACAATAAAATACTTGACCATAAATTGAATCTTAGCTAATCGTTTGATATAATATACATAGTTACTACAAGTCTATGGGTAATCATTAGGAGTTTGCCTTTTGTTCAATAAAAAGGAAATGGTTATATTATTTCTCTGAAATACAAAAAACTTTCCTCTGGGGGCACCAGCATGGCTCAGTGGGTTATGACCCACTCAAGTCATAATCCCAGGGTCCTGAGATGGAGCCCCCATGCCAGGCTTTCTGCTCAGCGGGGAGCTTCTCTCTCTCCCTCTGCCTGCTGCCCTTCTTGTGCGTGTGCACACTCTCTCTCTCTCTCTTTCTGTCAAATAAATACCTTTAAAAAAATAAATTTTCTTCTGCATTGATAAAAATCTGAAGGGAAAAACAGAATTATCAGAAATTTTATGTCCCTTGCATATAATCTAGAGTGCTGGAAATAAAGCCCTTTTTCTTAGTCCAGAGTGCAACAAATTTAGAGGAAATCTTTCTAGACTCCCTGGCACATACCAAACTCAGAACTGGTAAATACTCATATCTACAAAGGTCAGTGTGCAATGAAGCTAGAAACACTCTCTGGTGACTAAAATGGAAAAAGAAAAATCAAAACATGGAACAAGCATATCACCATAGAACCAATTTTGTTGAAGAGCAGTTGTGATCCACACTTTGAGTCTGATGAGCATTTTCTCTGCAGTATAGACTGATAGTTAAAAAAGAAATGAGCTATAGATTTTATGCTCAAGAAGTCAAGATCATTTCCAAAGAGACACAGTGTCTCTCAGACCTGATTGCACAGTGCATATATGGTAAGCACTCCCAAATTACCTCTCTAGTCTGGAGATCTTTCCTGAACTTTGGATTCAGTTTCCAAATGAGGATACTGGATATCCAAATGAGGATATCCAAATGAGGACTCAGTATCAATGAGGGCTTGATAGCCCTAATTAATGTATTCATATTCCCGCCAAGATCTTCACCTTGAGACTTCCCCATATTGATTGAGGGCAACTCCATCTTTCTAGCTGTTTCAAGCCAAGAACTTTGCAGTCATTCATGAACTTTCATTTCCTCTCACAGTGTACATCCAATGCATCAGATCTCACTGTCTCTCAGGGAGATCATTCTGATAACCTCTTAACTGTTTTGACTGCTTCTATCAATACTGCCCATGCTCAACAGTCTTTTCTCAATACAAGAGTAAGAGGGATTCTTTGAAAATATCTATCTGATGCCATACTTCAACTCAAAGCCTGCCATATGCTTCCATATTACTTGGAATAACTGCCAAATGCCTAAAAATGGCCCCAGGTCCTACAACATGTGTCTCCCCATGTCTTCTCTTAAATTAGTACAAGAGTCTCCACATAGCTCCCACAGTTTCCTTTATTGTTAACACATTACTGAGGCATGTTTGTTATAATTAATTTACTAAAATTTATGTAGTATTACTAGACTCTATATTTTACTCAGATATCCTTACTTTTTACCCAATGTTCTTTTTCTGTTTCAGGATCTTATCCAGCATACCACAATTGTATTTATTTGCCATGTGTTAAATTCTTCTGGCTGTGATAAATTTTTGGAATTTCCCTGCTTTTGATAGCAAAAGTTTCAGTTTTGAACAGTTTTGAATTATTTATTTATTTATTTATTTATGAAATGTTTCCCGATTGGATTTCTCTGATGTTTCTCTCATGATTAGGCTAGAGTTATGAGTTTTGGGGAGTAAGGTCATAGAGGTGATTTTCAACATTTCGTAATGGTGTATGTTATCAGTATCATATCACTATTGGTGGTAACCTTAATTTATTTTCTCATATTTACTCACTACAAAGTTAATGTTTTGAACTTCTTTCATCATTGTAGTTTTTGGAACCTAATGTGTGCAAGCCACACTTAGGAAATGGAGAATTATGCTTCCTACTACAAGGTCAGGAAATCAACGTAAGTTATTTGGAATTCATCCAAATAAGGGGCATTTATCTCTTCTCTCCCATTTATTCATCCAGTGATTTATATCTGTGGACTCATGGATGTTTGTTTTATACATTGGATTACAATTTCAATCTACTTTATTTTATTGCTTAAATTATTTCAGCTTTGTCCTTTGGGAGCTCTTTCAGTTGGCTCCTGGTCCCCTTTGATGTACCCCCTTCACTGAGTGTGTGTGTGTGTGTGTTTTCCTATGTTCTGGCACTACAAATTTCTCCAGTATCTTATGTATTGATTCTCTTCTGCAGCCCCAGAGTCAGCCATTTCTCTAAAAAGCTCTGATTCTGTTTATTGGAGAAGTGTATTAGGAAACAGTATCTGGCCCTGAGTGTGCTCATTACTATTAGGGTGGCATTGTTTCTAGTCTCAGTTTCAACTGACAGAGCAAGGAAATCATGTGTGTATACTAACCTTTGTGTATACACATATTTATCAACATTGCTATATGTATCTGTATTTATATTAATCTAAACAGAAGTTCACATTAAGGTCTTCAGATCTAATCTATTACCCTGTGGATCAAACTAACCTTTCCCCATACTTACCTATAAATCCCCACTCATAGTCCCAATCATCCATTTTTTTTTCAATTAGTCAGTTCTAGTATAGTGTATACCAGTATCCAAGTTGTTGACCTTGCTGCTCTGAGAATGCTATCAACTCGAATAAAGGCTTAGGTATACTTTCTTTTACATTTAATCACATTGTCTGCTGAAAAAAAGCCAGCTTCAAAGTAGGTTAGCAATTGGTTTATCCATTGTCTTACTGAGATTGCTCTGAGGAACTGTTCTGAAGCTAGTTAGCTACAGGAGACACTATACACCAAAAGGAAAAAGGGGTGTACATGCTTGCAAGCATTTTTCCAAATATTTGCACCTCACAAGGTATAACTTTTTCACTTAAAGTTTTCTAGTTTCCACATAGACACGAGAAAGACCCTTAGGTCATCTTATTACATTATGTTTCTATCACATCTGATTGTTTAAAATATTGCTTTCATGCATTTGCTTAACTGGTTTTCTGGTTCTTTCTGTTCTTGATTTCTCTCTGAGGTCACTTGAGATGGTCACAGAAGGCTGACATCAGTTACCTACTAATGTTTTAGTGTACAACTCCGCTCATTTTCTTTCTTTCTTTTTAAAGATCTTATTTATTTATTTGACAGAGACAGTGAGAGAGGGAACACAAGCAGGGGGAGAGTGAGAGGGAGAAGCAGGCTTTCTGCTGAGCAGGGAGCCTGACGTGGGGCTCAATCCCTGGACACTGAAACCATGACTTGAGCTGAAGACAGAGTTTAAAGACTGAGCCACCCAGCTTCCCCATCTCTGCTCATTTTCAAAGTTACTTAGGTCAGTAACTTCCCCCCACACCATCCCTTTCTTTGAGGTTGTTTCCACACATTTTTAATACATCTAGGTTCTTTTTCTCACAGTCCGTACTTCATTCTGGAATCACCAGACTTCCCAGATTATTATCATGTATTTGTATACTTTAAGGTCCACTCTTTGTGCTGTAAATTTCCATTGATGTGGACAAAGGCAGAGTGTCTGGTATCTTACCTGACCGTCTTTTACTGAAGAGTTTTACTACCTTGAAAATCCTCTGTGCTTCACTTACTCAATCCTTCCAAATTTTTGGCAACCACTAATCAAGTTACTATTACCATTACCACTATTACCATAGTTTTGCCATTTCCAAATTGTCACATAAATGGAATTATGCAGATTAACCATTTTCACACTGTATTGATTGAGCAGTATGCATTTGATATTCATCCATATCTTCTTCTAGCTTAATAGCCCATTTGTTTTTATTACTGAATAGTATTCCATTGTATGGATATACCACACTTTGTTTATTCACATCTAAAGAAAATTTTGGTTACTTTCGGTTTCAGGTGACTATGAGAAAAGCTACTATGTGTATTCTTTGTGTCCGTATCTATGTGTGTTTCTGCTATCGAGTATTCTTCTGCAGATATGTGTGACTAGAAGTTTTCATATCATTTTGGTATACCCAGTAGTGTGACTGCCTGATCGTAGTGTGAGACTGTTTTTACTTTTGAAAGATATGGCCAAACTACCTTCCAAATTGGCTGTGGCATTTTGCATTCCCACCAGCATTGGTCTCCAGCCCTGACAGTTGGGTGTTTGGACCTCAGCCATTCTAATATGTGTGCAGTGATATCTTGCTTGCATTTGTATTT
>PISX010033810.1:0-14687 GCA_004024625.1 Mellivora capensis | reverse complement strand
ATCCAACCCCTCCAAACCAGCCCACCTGCATCTCACTGGCTACAGACCCTTCAAAAAACACACCTGTGCAATTCTTGCTAAGACTGTGCCTCGAGTACTAGTTCTCATTGTCAGATGTCTCCTCTCCAATATGTTCTTGGTAAGAGTATATTCAAAACAGTATCGCAATCCTGGCAATGCACATGCAGTCCTGACATGGACCATACAACTCCAACATGAGTCTTGTGCTGGGGAGAAAGAAAGGTAGCTACACAGAACATGGTGACTTAGACAAAATGAGGAGACAGAGGAATACGTCTCAAGTGAAAGAGAACAGGACAAAAATCATAGCAAGTGTACCAAGTGAAAAGAAGAATAGTAATATGCCATATAGAGAATTTAAAGGAATGGTCATAAAGATACTCACTAGACTTGAGAAAGGAGTAGAGGACCTCAGTGAGACCCTCAACAAAGAGATAGAAAAAATAAAGAAGAACCAACCAGTGATGAAGAACTCAACAAATAAAAAAAAACAAACACGCTGATGGAATGAATAGTAGAATAGAGGAAGCTGAAGAACAGGACAGTGACTTGGAAGACAGGGCAATAGAAAGTGGTCAAGCTGAATAGGAGAGAGAGAGAGGAAAAAAGAATACAAAATGAATAGACTTAGGGAAGTCAGTGACACCGTAAAGCATAAAAATATTTTCCTTATAGATGTCAGGAGAAGAAGAGATAGAAAAGGAGCACACAATTATTTGAAGAAATAATAGCTGAAATCTTCCCAATCTGGTAAAGGTAACAGAAGTCAAAGACCAGGAGGCACAGAGAAGCCCCAATAAAAAATCAACTCAAGGAGGTCCACACCATATTTTTAGTTAAATGGCAAAAAGTATTGATAAAGGATAAAGGATAATTTTAACACCAGCAAGAGAAAAGAAGATAGTTGCATATAGGGAAACTCATAAAGCCACCAGTTGATTTTTCAGGAGAAACTTTGCAGGCCAGAAAAAAATGGGATGATATAGTCGAAGTACTGAAAGGAAAAACCAGCTGCCAAGAATACTCTATTCAGCAAGGCTGTCATTCAAAATAGAAGGAGAATAAAAAGTTTCCCAGATAGTAACCTGGCACTACAAGAAATGTTAAAGGGGACTCTGAATGAAAAGCAAAGACCAATAGGAAAGGAAGCACAAAAGTAGTAAAAATGAGGATAACTGTAAAGATCAGTCAAGGGACTCACAAAATAAGAGGATGTAAAATATTACACCATATACCAAAAACATAGATGGGGTGGGACAGAAGAGTAGTAAGGTTTGTGTTCAAACTTAAGTGACCTTAACTTAATATTGATTGTTATATACAAAAGATGTTCTATACAAACTGAATGATAACCAGAAATAAAGAGAAAGAATCTAAGTTTTGCAAAAGAATGCCAACTATCCATTGGAGAAAAGAACAAGAGGAGAAAGGAACAAAACTACAAATCGTAAAAACAAATAACAAAAGGGCAATAAATACAGACCTATTTACACTTAATGTAAATAGATTATATGATCTAATCAAAAGACATAGGTGATGGGATGGATAAAAAAGTCAAGATGCATTTATATCCTTCATACAAGAGACTCATCTTAGAGCTAAAGGGAAACACATGCAGATTCAAAGTGAAGGGGTTGAGAAGCATTTATCAAGCAAATGGGTGTGAACTGAAAGCTAAGACAGCAATACTTGTATTGGACAGGAAAGACATTAACAGAAAGATTGTAATAGGAGGCCGAGAAGAATACTATATAATACTAAGGGGAGCAATCCAACAAGAAGATATAACAATTGTAAACAATTATGCACCCCAAATGGGAGCATCCAAATACATAAAGCAGCTAGTAACAAACATGAAGGAGATAATCAGTATTAATGCAGTAATAGTAGGGGACTTTAACACCCTACTTACACCAATGGACAGATCTTTCAAGCAGAAAATTAACAAGGAAACAGTGACCTTGAATGACATATTGAACCAGATGGATCTAAATGATATATTCAGAACATTCCATCCTAAAATAGCAGAGTACACATAATGACATTTCTATACATTAATAGTGAAGGAACATAAAGAGAAATTAAGAAAACCAAACCTTTTAAAATTACACCAAGAGTAATGCAATACATAGGAATGCACTTAACCAAAGAGGTAAAAGATTTATCCTCTGAAAACTATAAAACATTGATGGAAAAAAAATAAGGTGACACAAGGAAATGGAAAGACATTCTATTTTCATGGGTTGGAAGAACAAATATTGTTAGCATATCCATACTACCTTACAAGACAATCTACAGGCTTAAAAGAATACTTATCACAATACCAACAACATTTTTCACACAACTAGAGCAGACAATCCTAAAATTCGTAAGGAACCACAAAAGACTCTGAATGGCCAAAGGACTCTTAAAAAAAAGTCTCAGGGGAGATAGATCAGAAGATAAACCAGGGAGGGGAGGCAGCTTACTTAAGGAGGATACTGGAAATTGTTATATGCAGAAGAAAGCAAAATCAGAACTTTTAGAAGTCTGCTACACTTGGGACATCCCTGGCTTAAAGGTATTCAAGTGGTGGGGTGGGGCAGAATCCCAGGTGGGACAATATGGTCTCAGGATCCCTGGGGTCACAAAAAGAATGGAGGTGACTGAGGGTGGAAGGGTTTCCAAGCATCAGAGCAGGGAAGCTACTGAAAACAGTGAGTTAAGTGTTGGCTTTCTGCAGGGTGTTGCCATAAACCACAAACTGCTGTTTGGCTGCTTGACAGATCCCTGGGGAAGGGTCCAGCAAAAGGCAGAAGCTTGGTGAAAACCCCCCTTTTTCCCAAGGGGAACAGTGTGGATGTGCACCGCAGGAGTCTGTAAAGTTTAGAGAACAGAAACTGGGTCGTGTACCTGAGATAAAACCACTGATTACAGGCTGGATGAACAGAGATTGGACAGAATCCAGGGAGATGAGAGTGATTAGCTACTTTTTGTGAGGCCTCGCTGAAAAGTGGGGGGCAGGAACTTTCAGCTCCAGGGCTAGACTTCAGGGTGCCACTATTTTCATTTCCCCCATCAGTGCTGAAAACTTTCAGGGAGAAAAATAGCATCATATACTGTAATCCAGAGCCACTTACACTGAGCCTGGCTCCCTGGCAAAGGAGGAACAATTCCACCAGGGCAAGGATACCTAAGAATCAGTGCAACAGGCCCCTCTGCCAGAAGACCATCAGGAACAACTCGCTAGCACCAAGTTTACTGATGATAGAGAACTGGAAAACTTCAGCTCTTGGGGAAAACAGTATACAGCATTCAAATTTTTGCTAGTTTGTTTTATTATTCTTTAGTCTTTCAGTTTTTTTTTCAGCTGTTTTCTTATCAATTCTTTTTTAAAATTCTTTTTAAATTTTTACTTATATATATATCATAATATTGCATTATTTTTTGTTTCCTTTCATTGTATTTTATTTTATTTTTGTATGTATAAGTTTTTATTTCTTTCCTATTTGGGGGTCTAGTTTCTTTTAAAAACAGACCAAAATACACCCAAGATCTAGTTTATTCTTTTGTTCTATTTTACTTCTTTTTTGAATTTTTTTTCTTATTTTATTTTGTTTGTTTTCTTCTAGTTTATTTTGTTTGTATTTTTCTGGTGGTATTGTTGCTATTTTTGTCTTCTCTCTCTTTCATCTATTCTTTTCTGAACATAATAAAGAGACAGAGAAATTCACCCCAGAAGGAAGAACAGGTGGCAGTACTCACTGCCAGAGGTTTAATCAATATGTATATAGGTAAGATGTTGGAACTAGAATTCAAAACAATGATTATAAAGGTACTAGCAGGGCTTAGAAAAAAAAAAGAGAAAGCATAGAAGACAGTAGAGAATCCCTTACTATGGAAATCAAAGAACTTAAATCTAATCAGGCCCAAATGAAAAATATTATCACTGAGATGCAGTAAAAAATAAAGGCTCTAACTGCTAGGGTAAATGAGACAGAGAGTCAGTGATGTAGAAGACAAAATGAGGCAGAATAAGGAATCTTAGGAAAAGTGAAAAACAACGACAGGATCATGAGTGGAGGATTTGAGAAATCAGTGATATCACAAAGCAAAATAATATTTGAATAATAGGGATCCTATAGGGGTTTATTTGAACAAATCATACCTGAGAACTTCCCTAATCTAGGGAAGGAGAGAGGCACTGAAGTCCAGGAGGTACAGAGAACACACTCAAAATCAATAAAAATAGGTCAGGGAGAAATGAAGGGGGGAAATCGGAGTGGGAGATGAACCATGAGAGACTATGGACTCCAGGAAACAGAGTTTTAGAAGGGAGGGAACTGGGGAGATGGTGAGCCTGGTGATGGGTATTAAGGAGGGCATGGATTGCATGGAGCACTGGGTGTTATACACAAACAATGAATCATGGAGCAGTACATCAAAAACTAATAATGTACTGTATGGTGACCAACATAACACAATAATAAAATAGGTCAGCACCTCCACATATACTAGTGAAGCCTGCAAATTTCAGAGATAATGACAAAATCCTGAAGGTAGCTCAGGTCCTTAACCTATAAATGTAGAAACAGAAGACTGGCAGCAGACTTGTCTGCAGAGATCTGGCAGGCCAGAAAGGACTGGCATGATATATTCAAGGTGCTGCATGGGAAAAATATGCAGCCAAGAATACTTTATCCATCAAGACTGTCATTCATAATAGAAGGAGACATAGAGAATTTCCCAGACAAACAAAAACTAAAGGATTTAGTGAACACTAAGCCAACCCTGCAAAAAATATTAAAGGGGATCTTTGAACGAGGAGATAGTGCAAAAGTAACAAAAACCAGAAAGAAACAGAGACAATCTACAGAAACAGTGAGTTTATAGGTAATACAATGGTACTAAATTCATATCTTTCAACAGTTATTCTGAATGTAAATGGGCTAAATGCTCTAACCAAAAGACACGGGAATCATACTGGATAAAAAAGTTTTAAAAAAGATCTGTTGATATGGTGTCTATGAAAGACTCATTTTAGACCCAAAGATAGCTCCAGATTGAAAGTGAGGGGGTAGAGAACCATTTATCATGCTAATGGACATCAAAATGAAGCTGGAGTAGCAATCTTATGTCAGACAAAATAGATTTTTTAAAAGATTTTATTTATTTATTTCATAGAGAGAGATCACAAGTAGGCAGAGAGAGAGAGAGAGAGAGAGGAGGAGGAAGCAGGCTCCCTGCCGAGCAGAAAGCCCAATGCGGGACTCGATCCCAGGACTCTGGGATCATGACCTGAGCCGAAGGCAGAGGCTTAACCCACTGAGCCACCCAGGTACCTGACAAAATAGATTTTAACCCAAAGACTGTAATAAGAGATGAAGAAGGACAGTATATAATAATAAAAGGGTCTATCCAACAAGAAGATCTAACAATTATAAATACTTATGCTCCTAACATGGGAGCAGCTAATTATATAAATCAAGTAATAAAAAATTTAAAAAACCCACATGGATAATAACACAATAATAGCAGGGGATTTAACACCCCAGTCACAGCAATGGACAGATCATCCAAGCAGAAGATGAACAAGGAAACAACGGGTTTGAGTGACACAGTGGGCGAGATAGACTTCACAAATATATTCAGAGCATTGCATTCTAAAGACACAGAATACACATTCTTCTTGAGTGCACATGGAGCATTCTCCAGAATAGATCACATACTGGGTCACAAATCATGTCTCAACCAGTACCAAAAGATTGAGTTTATACCATGCATATTTTCAGACCACAATGCTTTAAAACTTGAACTCAATCACAAGAGAAAATTGTTGTTGTTTAATGAACTTCTGGGACTTCAAGATAAAAAACTTCTGCACAGCAAAGGGAACAGACAACAAAACAAAGAGGCAACCCACAGAATGAGAGAAGATATTTGCAAAAGACTTTACAGACAAAGGGCTGATATCCAGATCTATAAAGAATTCCTCAAGCTCAACACCCAAAAACCAGATAATCACATCAAAAAATGGGCAGGAAACATGAATAAGAGAAAATTTGGATGGAACACACTACGTGTAGGTTAAAGACATCTTACTAAAGAGTAAATAGGTCAACCAAGAAATTAAAGAGTAATTAAAAAATACATGGAAACAAATGAAAATGAAAACATTACAGTTCAGAACTTTTGGGATGCAGCAAAGGCAGTCCTAAGAGGGAAGTATATAGCAATACAGACCTTTCTCAAGAAATGAAAAATGTCTCAAATATAAAACCTAACCTTATACCTAAAGGAGCTGGAAAAAGAACAGCAAATAGAGCCTAAATGCAGCAGGAGAAGAGAAATAATAAAGACTAGAGCAGGAATCAATGACATAGAAATCAAACTAACAGTAGAACAAATCAACCAAACTAGGAACTTGTTCTTCAAAAGAATTAATAGGATTGACAAGCCCCTAGCCAAATTTATCAAAAAGAAAAGAGAAAGGACCCAGATAAATGAAATCGTAAATGAAAGAGGAGAGATCATAATGAACACTGAAGAAATACAATTATAAAAGAATATTGTGAGAAATTATGTGCCAATAAATTACGCAATCTGGAAGAAATGGATTCATTCCTAGAAACATACAAACTACCAAAACCCAAACAGGAGGAAATAGAAAACCTGAACAGATTCCAAACCAGCAAAGAAATTGAAGCAGTAATCTATACTCTCCCAACAAACAAGAGTCCAGAGTCATATGGCCTCCCAGTGGAATTCTACAAACATTTAAAGAAGAATTAATACCTATTTTTCTGAAGCTGTTTTAAAAAGAAATGGAAAGAAAACTTCCAAACTCATTCTATGAAGCCAGAATTACCTTGATACCAAAACCTGGCAAAGGCCATAAAGGAGAATTACAAATCAATATCCCTGATTACCATGGATGCAAAAATTCTAACAAAGATACTTGCCAATAGGATCCAAAAGTACATTAAATGGATTATTCATCATGACCAAGAGGATTTACTGCTGGACTGGAAGGATGATTTAACATCTGCGAATTGATCAATGTGATACACCACATTAATTAAAAAAAAAAGGACAAGAACCATATGATTCTCTCCATGGATGCAAAAAAAGCATTTGACAAAACTCAGCATCCTTTCTTGATAAAAACTTTCTTCAGTATAGGTAGAGGAACCATACCTCAATATCATAAAAGCCATATATGAAAAACCCATAGCAAATATCATCCTTAATGGGGAAGAAATTAGAGCTTTTCCCCTAAGGTCAGAAAATGACAGGGATGTCTATTCTCACCACTGTTGTTCAACATAGTACTGGATGTCTTAGCCTCAGCAATCATGACAAAAAGAAATAAAAAGCATCCAAATTGGCAATTTTCACTCTTCACAGATGACAGGATACTCTATGTTGAAAACCTAAAGACTCCACTCAAAAATTGCTAGAACTCATACAGGAATTCAGCAAGATGGCAGGATATAAAATCAATGCACAGAACTCGGTCACATTTCTATACACTAATAATGAGGCAGATGAAAGAGAAATTACGAAATCAATCCCACTTACAATTGCATCAAAACCCATAAGATACCTAGGAATAAAACTAACCATAGGGGTAAAGGACATGTACTCTGAAAACTATAGAACACTTATGAAGGAAATTGAGGGAGACACATAGAAATGGAAAACCATTCTATGCTCATGGATTGTATATGTGCCCAAAGAAATCTACGCATTCAATGCAATCTCTATCTAAATATTATTGACATTTTTCACAGAGCTGGAACAAATTATCCTAAAATTTGTATGGAACCAGAAAAGACCCCAGATAGCCAAAGAAATATTGAAAAAGAAAACCAAAGTTGGTGGCATCTAAATTCCAGACTCCAAGCTGTATTACAAAGCTGTCATCATCAAGACAGTATGGTACTGGCACAAAAACAGACACATAGATCCATGGAACAGAATAGAGAACCCAGAAATGAACCACAACTCTATGGTCGACTAATCTTTGACAAAGGAGGAAACAATGTCCAATGGAAAAAAGACTCTTCAACAGTGTTGGGAAAATTGGACAGACACACGTGGAAGAATGAAACTAGACCATTTTCCAAAACCATACACAAAAATAAACCCAAAATGGATGAAAGACCTAAATATTCTAAATTCTAGAGAACCAAAATTCTGGAGAACACAGGCAGCAACCTCTTTGACCTTGACTGCAGCAACTTCTTGCTAGACCCATTGCCAGAGGCAAGAGAAACAAAAGCAAAAATGATCTATTGGGACTTCATCAGGTAAAAAGCTTTTGAATAGCAAAGGAAACAGTGAACAAAACTATCAGTCAACCTACTGAATGTGAGTAGATATTTCCTAATAAAATATTTATTAAAGCTAGTATCTAAAATACATGAAGAACTTAGAGAACTCAACACCAAAAGAACGAATAATCCAATTAAAAAATGGGGGAAGGGAGTTGAGGGAAATTGGAAGGGGAGGTGAACCATGAGAGACTATGGAGTCTGAAAAACAACCTGAGGGGTTTTGAAGGGGCGGTGGGGGGGGTGGGAGGTTAGGGGAGCCAGGTGGTGGATATTAAGGAGGGCACATATTGCATGGAGCACTGGGTGTGGTGCAAAAACAATGAATATTGTTACGCTGAAAAGAAATTAAAAAAAATGGGTGGAAGACATGAGTAAGCATTTCTCTAAAGACACAGGAAAAAATGCTCAGCATCTCTCATCATCAGGGAAGTGCAAATCAAAACCACAATGAGATATCACTTCACACCTGTCACATTAGCTAAATTCAAAAACACACAAGAAAGAAGTGTTGTAGAGGAAGTGGAGTTAAAGGAACTCTTGTACACTTGGTAAGAATGCAAATTGGTGCAGCCATGGTGGAAAACAGTATGAAGGTTCCTCAAAAAATTAAAAAGAGACTTACCATATTATCCAGTAATTCTACTATTGGATATTTATCTGAGGATTGTGAAAATACTAAAATGAAAAGACACATGCATCCCAATGTTTACTGCAGCATTATTTACAACTGTTGATGTATGGAAGAAGCCCTTGTGTCCATAGATAGAGGAATACAGAAAAAAAGGTGTGGTATGTACCCACAATGGAATATTACTTGGCCATAAAAGTTACTGAAATCTTCCCATTTGCAGCAACATGGATGGAGCTAGAGTATGATGATAAGTGAAATAACCACTTAGAGAAAGACAAATACCATATGATTTCTTCATGTGTGGAATTTAAGAAACTAACAAAATGAACAAAGGAAAAAGTGACCAAGGTAAAAACAAGACTCTTATCTATAGAGAACACAATACTGGTTCCCAGAGAGGAGATGGATGGGACATGGGGGAAATAGGTGAAGGGGATCAGGAATACAATTATACTGATGAGCACTGGGTAATGTATAGGATTGTAGAATCCCTATGCTCTTTTCCCGAAACTAATATAATATTGTTTGTTAACTGTACTGGAACTTAAAGTAAACCAACCAACCAAAAAAAAAAAGTAACTCAGCACACCAAAATGCATAGTTCTTTTCTTCCCAGGTAGACTTAAAAGTTCCTTGATAAAGTGATTGTATTGTGAACACTGTATTTTCATGAGTGTAATGTGGTGCTTGGATCCAGGCAGGTGTTAAGTGACTGTTTGGTGAGTGAATATATATTAATATAAGTTAGATGGGGAGGGTATTCTTCAGATGTTTAAATGTCCTGTGGTCTCTGTGATGGCTCCTGGCTCCTCCCCTAAGAATAATGGCAGACTGGTGGTTGCTGGTGCTGTTACACAGATAATCATGGGGGGATCTGGACAAGCAAATAGAGCAACTGCTAAAAAAGAAACCCATGGGCCCAAATTGGTGCCTAGGGCTAGGCTAAGTCCCTAAACCTTGCTTTATCCCTAACCTAGCTGCAGTTTTCACTGCATCCATCAGTGAGAATTCTCTGGTCTGCAGCAGTGAGGTGCTCTTTCACATGGACCCTCTCCATTCCTCAGGGAGGGGAGGTCATCTGCATGGTAAGACCCTCTTTGCTCTCCCAATTAAGGGAATAACCGCTGAAACCCTCCTTTTCTTCTTTTTTCAACTTCCTTCCTATAAAATATACCCATTTATACATCTCTTCAAAGTTCCCCTCTACTTGTCAGATGGGATGCTACTCCATTCTTGAATCACTTAATGAAAAAAACTGGATATTCAAATTTACCTGCCTGTTTTTTTTTTTTTAACATAAGCAGTGAGAAGTCAGAGATGTGAGTGAGGTGTAGTGGGGAAATGACAGGAAATAAAATACATGGGGGTGTCACGAGGGCAGTAGGGACAGAGTGACAGCAGGGCCCAGGGCTGTGTGCTGGGAGCCATGTGTTTTCATGGGTTATTATCTGGATGAGAAGGAAAGGCCCGAGAGGTGGGGTGATTTTCCATGCCACACAGAACTGGTTCTGTAGCAACTGAATTAGGGGATGGACCACAGGATGGAACCTGGTGACAGGGAGAAGCTGGAAGCCAGAGAGGACGGTCAGACCAGGAGGAGAAGTGAGAGTCTGAGTAGGTGTCCATTGTTGAGGGAGGAGCACATTTGCATTGTTACAGAGACTCAGCGACAGCTTGTGTGTGGAGAAGGAAGTCAGAAGAGAGGGGCTGTGTGTAGGGTAGGTTTGTTAGAACAGACATTGAAGGCTGACTTGTAAGAGAAAGAAAACATCTGCAAATACAATGCTGTTTCTGCAATTTGTGTTGCTGGTGGTGACAGTGAAGATGGTGAGAACTGTGGCCCTACCCAGTGGGTACACATGTGAGTGTGTGTGTGTGTGTACCATATGTGTGAACATATGCTTATTGTGCATTTGAATATGTGTATATGTGTGTGTTGTGTAAGTGTAAGTATGTATGAGTATGCGTATGTTTGTGCCTGTGTACATCTCTGTGCATGTACATGTGTGTAGGTGTGTGGGTATGTGTCTGCTTTTGTATGTGTGCATAGTGTGTGCATCTGTGTGCATCTGTGTATGTGGTTGTGTGTGTACATGTGTGCATTTGTGTCTCTGTGTGTGCACTCATAGTATGGGTTCCTCACCATTTATCTGGGGACCAGAGTGCCAGCCTCGTTCCTTCCTTAGCATTCCCACTTCTAGGACCATGTGCTCTTCTTCGGAAGGATGGGTATGAAGCTCAGGGTTCTGGGGCAGCACATGTCTCCTGAGATAACTATGGCTTCTCTGTCCTCCAGATATTGGTTCTCCTCCCTGTACTCTCTTCTCCATTCTGTCTCCTTCCAAATGCTCTCCTATTCCTCAATCTGTTTTTTTTTTTTCCCACAGCCTTCCAGAAGCCAATCTCCTTCAGAATTATCCTGACTTCATCTTTTTATAACCATTCCTGGACACAAAATCAAGGCTCAGCTTGGCTAGATGAGCTGCAGACTCATGGCTGGAACAATAAGACTGGTGCTTTCATTTTCCTGTGGCCTTGGTCCAAGGGCAACTTCAGTAAGGAGAGGTTCACAGAACTGGAAAGAATATTCCATACAAATTCCATTAGACTTCTTCAGTTATTTCATTACTATGTCAGCGAATGGCAGCTTGAATGTGAGTTCACTTCCCCCAGGGTGGGATGGAGGTGGCAGGTGTGTGTGCCTCCTTGAGTTCTTTCTTCCTCTAGGACAGAAACTTCTACTGGCTTCTGAATCTCACACCTCCCCATAGTAAATCTGAATAACACTAATCTAGACAGAGGGTGGAAGCCAGACCCCAATTCTGGTAAAATTTCATGTCTTGTGCTACTTCCCACCCCTCTCATTGAGTGCAGACTCTCCTGTCCCTTACTAGTGACTCCTGACACCACCCTCTCCCTGGCCTCCAATCAGGCACACTCTGCTCTCCCACTCTGTGAATGACTCCTTGAAATGAGTTTTCTCCCCATTCAGTCCCATTAGTGAACTCTATTTATGTGTTCTCTGTACCCACTGCAATCCCTTCAACTTAGATTATTTTTTAACTACAGCTCTCATGCTGAGCCCTTCCCTATTCTCAGGCCATACCATTCATGTCTCTCCTTCAACAATTGTTCCTTCCTCAAGCCTTCACCTCTTCCCCTGTCTGCATCAACAACCCCTTCCCCTTTGTGTGAGCATCCCCCCCAAACCAAACTGATCTATTCCTTCCAGACCCCTAAACTTCTCCTTCTCTTCCACCATCCTTGGCTTTCATGCATGTTATTTCATTTCTTTCCCTCTCCCTGTCCTGTAACTCACAGTGTCTGTTCCCAGATCCCTTTCAGGTACAGACTGCAGGAGGCTGTGATTCCCACTTTGGAGAAGCATCAGTAGGCTATGCGAGGATTGCTTATCAAGGATCAGATCTCATGAGTTTCCAGAACACATCATGGTGGCCATCTCCAAAGGGAGGAAGTAGGGCTCAGCAGGTCTGCAGACTATTCAATCAGTACCATGTTTTCAATGAAATAGTACACACCCTCCTCAGTGACACCTGCCTCTGGTTCCTGTTGGGTCTTCTTGATTCAGGGAAGGCATATATCCAGCAACAAGGTCAGTCCTGGTCCCTCCCTCAATGAATTCTCTACTCTGCACTCAAAAATTTGTACCATTCCCTCAAATTCAGGGTTAAAAGGAGTCAAGATGGGGACAGTGGTGACAGATTTCTAGATGTGGAAAGATGTTTCTATAAAGTGATATGAAGACCTCTCAGTCTGTGATTATCTGTCCTGTGTTTGCAGTGAGGCCAGAGGCCTGGCTGTCCAATGGCCCTCGTCCAGGTCCTGGCCGTCTCCTGCTGGTGTGCCATGTCTCTGGGTTCTATCCAAAGCCTATGTGGGTGATGTGGATGCGGGGTGAGCAGGAGCAACAGGGCACCCAGAGAGGCGACGTCCTGCCCCATGCTGATGGGACATGGTATCTTCAGATGTCCTTGGATGTGAAAGCCACTGAGGCAGCTGGCCTGTATTGTCGGGTGAGACACAGTAGTCTAGGAGGCCAGGACATCATCCTCTACTGGGGTAAGAAAGAGCTGGGACCCACTTGGGAAAGGGGGCTGGTATTCCTCTAACAGAGCAGGAGAATCAGATGAAAAATAGGGAATTCTAGGGATTCCAGACCACAAAGGACCAAAAAGTCAGTAATCCAAAAAGTGGAAGAACTGAGGGTGAAGGTCCTGCAGATGTGGGAGGATGTGGAGGGTTGGTGAAGGTCCATATCCGAGGAGGGATGGGAGAAGTGAAAAGAGGAACAGCAGGTGTTGAGGCAGAGGGTGACATGAGAAACGAAGACCAGTAAGGTACAGTTCAACCCAGATGGTTGAGAAGTAACACCCTCTGTGCACCAAACACACAGAGCAGCCCCACTCCATGGGATTGGTCTTCCTAGTGGTGATAGTGCCCCTGGTCCTTCTGGCAGGTCTGGCATTATGGCTTTGGAAGCACTGGTAAGTCTCTGGAGCCACCTTCCTGCTCTTTCCCAGGTGTCTCCCCACCTTTCAGTCTGTCCTCAGCCCTCCTGCTCCCAGTGCCCTTCCCCCTGCAGTCCTCATCTTCACCTGCTGCAAAGTGACTCCTCTGTTCCTCCCAGGAAAACACACTGGAGACATCAATGCACTGGCTTCCCTTCTGACCAAGATCCCAGAAGCCCAGGCTCCAGTACTTACCTAAACCCAGTTCAGCAGTGATGTGCCTGCAATTCTCTGTGAGATTTTGTCTTTCAGTTGTGCTTAATGATCAGTTGTCAATATAAGTTCAGTGTATTTTAGTGGGGTTTGTTCTGTCTTGGTTCTGGAAATTAAATTTCAAAAATTTTCTCTGAATAGAATAAAGTTCCAGCACCTCCATGAGTCATCAGGCATCACATGCCACTTCTTCCCATGAGCCCTTTCTGAATTACAAGTAGAAATAGTCTCTACCTTTTGAGAATTTCTATCACATTTTCCTGAACTTTCGTAGATCTATGCCTCACTTCCTACCTCTTTTTACCCCACAGTTAGGACCCTTTTCCCTTCTAATTCTTAGGATTTGGGGGAATAAAGTCCATGCCTTTTTAATAATTGTATGCTTGGCAAGGTGTCTCACCTACATAGAAAATGTCCTCAATAAAAACCTGTGTTGAATTTGTGCCACATTTATAGCCTTTTTTCTTTTAATTTATGACAACTTTGTAGTAGTTTAGTTGTTTGATGCTCTTCTGTTAAATCTTGTCACCTAGCTAAGGGAATTCACAATCCTCTGGATCTTTTCTGATGTGCCTGAGCCCCTGAGGAGAAACAGAGTTTTGCCTGTGACCATTCCAGTTATTTAGCTGCAGAAACCTGTTGGAGTGGACCTGTTATCTGATTCTTGGGGTTGATGGCAGGGAAATGAATGTTTTTTCTTGTTCTGGATGATAATGTGTGGGGTATAAAGCCTCAAACAGGTACAATGCATTATTCAGCACCAGAGAAGCATGCCTGAGGATGAACCCTGCATGTAAGAAGGCAGAGAAATTGTATACATGAAATTTTCCAGAAGGGTACATCTGAAGTGTTCCACCACAAGAAAGCTGAAGAAAAGAACAGAAAAAGAAACAAGATGGTCCAGAGGGAGGAGTTAATATGGTGTAGTAGTAGGAGTATCCCAAACATGCCTGGAACCTCAAACACAGCTAGATA
>PISX010033809.1:0-14690 GCA_004024625.1 Mellivora capensis | reverse complement strand
CCTTCAACAGATGAATGGATAAAGAAGATGTGGTCCATATACACTATGGAGTATTATGCCTCCATCAGAAAGGATGAATACCCGACTTTTGTAGCAACATGGACGGGACTGGAAGAGATTATGCTGAGTGAAATAAGTCAAGCAGAGAGAGTCAATTATCATATGGTTTCACTTATTTGCGGAGCATAACAAGTAACACAGAGGACATGGGGAGATGGAGAGGAGAAGGGTGTCGAGGGAAATTGGGGGGGAGATGAACCATGAGAGACTATGGACTCTGAAAAATAACCTGAGGGTTTTGAAGGGGTGGGGGGTGGGAGGTTGGGGGAGCCAGGTGGTGGGTAGTAAGGAGGGCACGCATTGCATGGAGCACTGGGTGTGGTGTAAAACTATGAATTCTGTTACGCTGAAAAGAAATTTAAAAAAAAAAAGAAATGAGAGTAACACTTGCCCAAAAATGGCTCCTTTTTGATTGTTACCCGGCATCCACTGCTCCATATCCAAACCACAAGGCATTGCTCGGACAGACCCCTACCTTCCTGCAGTTTCTATTTTAACAAGCTATCATAAATTAATTTATTAATGTTAATTAAGGTCTTTAATCCTTCAACTTCTCTATTTAGGATACGTCAGTGTGTCCACCACAGGAAAGATCTAGATAAAGATGACTTAGCTTTTTGAAGTGTTCGGCTGCTTTAGAAAAAAATCATACCTGAATCAGGTTAAATCCACCTGGTTTTGAATAAGGGCCATGAGCTGGCTTTGGTGGTCTTGTACCTAAGAAAAGAATACAAGCTGCAGCTCTGAATCTAGAACTGAGGTAAAAATTTTAAAAATCTGAAATGTGGACTAGCATGACAAGAGAAGGTCAAAAGTGCAGACGGAGGCTGGCTGTGTGCGATGGGCTCAGTGAGGAGGGCAGAGGACACGGTGGCTGCAAGTAGCAACTTCTGCAGAAACCGCTGATTGGTTTTATATATGAGATATAGTTAAAGTGTTACCTTTTGCATTTTCCCCTTCACCACAAATGTAATAACTTTATTTCCACCGCAGCTCCATCAATTTTAGTTTGGATGTGCTGTGATTCACTTCCCCAGAGCGTTTGCATAATACGTATCCCGCAGGTTTCATTTCTGTAAATCACTGCTTTTCGGGGAGAAAGGGGGTGGATTGCAGGCACGCTCCAGCCTTTGAGTAAGTTTTGAGAACAAAAGGAGATTGCATATCCTGATTGCTAAGTTATCTCTGCAGTTCACTGAGAAATTATTTTCCCTATAACACTTCCGTTTGTATATTCGATAAAGTTAATATCTGTGAAATCAGTTGATTCTCACTGCTCTCAATTATACCGGAATAGACAGAAGATTGACTTCCTGGTATTGACAAGAGACAACTCTCAATGTCTTTTGACTTATTATCTCTGGCAGTTGGAAAGAATTACAATAACACATAAAATTACTTCACAGGGTATGTTTAGAGAGCAAAGAAAATTAATGGAGGGATGGATTCTTGTGGTATTTTTGCCTTTTGACAAAGATGTCTATTTCCTGTCAAACACTTTCTCTGAAACAAACTGGAGGAACACAGTGTAAATTGATTTATCCACACCTCAAGAAATACCTGAGGTTTAGTTGCCTCTGCAATATTTATGCTTACATAAATAATTCAATGACAAATTAATCCAGCTTTTGTAATTACCTCCTATAGAGGCACATGGCTCAGTCCCGAAAACCTAATTGCGGCTTGATGAAGGTATTTAGGTCACTACAGCCAATAAACCACATAGAAATTTTCAAAGACATAAAGGAAAGAAATCCATAGCTTTCAAGCCTAAGCTCTTAGGAAGAAATATAGTATTTGTGGTTGATCCTGACCACTGTGGGCTTCAGGAAACAGCTCTATTAATGAACTTTCTAAAAATATGTTGTTCTCTACCTCATCCGTGAGCTCATAGCACTCTGGATCCTTAAATCCTCAGCTGGGAGACACATTTCCCTGATCAGCATATGTCCCACATGACAGGGCACAAACAGCTGTCTCCTCCATAGTATTTTGTGCATCACCTGTAGCCCGCCAACATCGAGCCACTAGTCTCCTTCCATTTTGCTCACCGTCTACTTCTCCTCAGAGCCAAAGCTATAGTCTTGGACACAAATTTCAGGTCGACCGAGGGGAGGTAGGTGAGCTCAGTGCTGATGTCTTACTGGATCCAGTGATAATTTGCTCTCTTTCTAAGAATTTATATTTTAAAAGCCAGGAGTACACCCCCCCTCAAAAAATAAAGATAAAAATCGTACACCTTGTCATTTGCTAGTTAGAATTGTAACTAAAATTGCCATCAATTTTATATTATTAAATGGTACGGTTGCCTTACCTGCTTATCCTATTCCTAACTGGAATGGGAATGAACTTGTGTACCTCAGTTGCATAGATAAAGAAGTACAGGTTCAAAGAGGCTGATAATAATTTGTAGAGCCAAGATCAAATGCGGATCTTCTCATCCTACCCTGCATGCACTCCAAGGGGAGGGACTTTGGTTCACTACTCTCTACCCAGACCTAGAACAGTGTCTGCACATAGTAGGTTCTCAGGAAATATTTGTGCAAATGAATGGATTGTAAGTCCCATGCTCTTTGCTCTGCACCCCATTGTCTTCCTGGGAAATGATCCTTCCACACTCCATTCTCCTTCCCACGTCTAGGCTGTCCTTCACGTTTCGGGGATTATCATCGAGACTTCAAAACAACACTGACATCTCCATCACAGAGCCTTCCCTCACGATTCTGCTCATATCAGATTATCTCATTCGTAATTGAGCATCTCGTCATGCCCTGTCTTAAGTTGGCTTCTAAATGTATGTGGGTCTTGTCTCCCAGAGCCTCACGTCTTCTTATTTCAGCCAAGCCAGGTGTGTCTGTGTTAATCTGCAGATGGGATGCATTTGTACTGAAGATTCAAGAGCTAAACAGCAAAATGTTGGCAAGGCAGCAAGCCGAATCCTTTTAGCTCTTGCTGCTCCAGAGGAGAGTGAACAGTGGAAGAGAGGAAGGAGACACAAAGCCACAGGGAAGGATTCTTCTAGGTCCCAGTCAATCCTTTTCCTGCTAAAAACTACAATGGCCTAGGAGACCTCACAGCCACAGAAGGAGGGAAGAGAGTTCATTTTATAGCAAGTGTTTTGCATGGTATATTTAGAGTAAGGAGAGCTGCACCTTCCGGAGCTTGTGCAGAAATAAGTCACGCCACCTGGTTGATGGCTTCCTCAATATTCTAGCGAGGAGGTATCCATGAGGAATGCCAGCACCAGCCAGGGGCTCTGCCTGTAAGTGATTTTTAAATGTATTTGGGTCTGGGAGTGCTGTTTAAGTAAACAGCTTTGCTTTTGTCATGATGTAGATAAACTCATCCTCTGGTCCAGTGACAAGACTGAGCTGACAGATGAGGATACTGACTGAGCAGGCTCGTTCTTAGAAACCTGACAGCAATCTGGCCCGAACAACTGAATGAGAACATGTAAGAAATCCTTGACTCAAGTGCCTTCCTTTTTCTCTGCACCCTTCATATTCCGGTATGCAGGTGCAGATAGACTCGGCTGGACCCCAACCCTTCCCTCCCCACATTCTGGACTGGTTCCTAGTACCACCAGCTGCAGATGGTATTTTTGAGTAACTCTCTACCTACAAAAACTGACGGTGTCTTCCTACTCTACTACATCCTATCTGCACCTTCTGGGTGCTCCCTTGGTCTCGTTGAAACTCGGGAGCTATGTCCAATATTTCTCCTTTATCCCCTTCAAGTGTAGGCAAAGGGCTAATGTTCTATATGTGTTTATTGAATGAAAGTTCACTCAAGTTTAAGTTTAGGAATGCATAAATACTTTCAGATACTGAAATATGACAAAACATGGTTTCTTAACCTGTAATCTGTGAATGGATTTCACTGGGCCTCCCTTCAAATTGTATGAAAATTCTCATGCTGGACACAAATGTTCATTTTGCTGAGAGGCGCATAATTAACTATTATCAGCTTCTCAGCAGGATCCTACTACCAAAAACATAGAGTTCTGCTATCAAAAATTCTCTAAAGCCTGGGTTGAGGAGAAAAAAAAAAAGGCAAAGAGATCTCATCCTTTAAAAAAATAGATAGATGATGTTTCTGTAGAGTCAACAATCCTCTTTGTTATATAAGGTCCAGTCTGGAATCAGGGGAGGGGAAGACAAAAGAGTGTCACTGCAGACCTGGATTTCTTCTAAAGCAATATTTACAGGCTTTGTTACATCAGAGAACCCACTCTAATAGTCACACTTGGACGGCCATGGGCATAGCCTCATCCAACTGCAGGACGTCTAGAGAAAGCATGTAGCAAAATTAGCTCCTTTCTAAAAAGCAAGGGTAAAGAGTCTCTTCTGAGAAATATTTGAGGGCTCCATCAATTCTCCTAAGAGCCTCTCTTAGTCTTTTGATATTCAAATCCTTCTCTTCTGAAGGGCCTCTCCTACCATCCTCACAGCTGATTTTCCTTTCTTTAGTTGTTAACTGGTCTAACTCTGCCAGATTCACATTTCTCAAAGCCCCCAGCAGTGCTTGCAGGAAACCCCACATCTTTTGTAAGATTCAGTTTCACATTTTCACTGGCCTTGTTTTTGCATGAAACATGTGGTGTTGACACACTGCATGGCTGACACAAGATGAAGCAGGTAGGGGTATCTAAGAGCAGATATTTTATAATTGCTCAGTCAATTAGTGAATATTTTTATGCAGCTATGTTCTACAACATGGTAACTGCTGTGACTCATAATAAATATTCAGATAATCGGACCCCCCCCCATACATCAAAATGTTAACAACAGCGAGCTCTAAGTGGTGGGATTATGGGTAATAAAAAAGATAACGAACATTAATTGAGCGTTCACTATGCGTGCTAAGCACTTTACAAACATGACCTCAGTTAATATTCACAGAAACCCCCCCAAGAGAGCTGCTATTATTTTCCTTCTTCTCAAATGAGGAACCTGAGGTTTAGAGAGGTTAAAATACTTACCCAAGGTCACAGTGGGAAGTGGCAGGGCTGGGATCTAACTCGGTGAGTCTGACTTTAGAGTCCAGACTCTTAACCTCCCACTTATTTGTACTTTCTTCTTCCACACAAAGAAAATTTATTACTAGTACATAATAGGGGGAAATGATTATTTCTTAAAACCACTGAGAAAAAGTATCACCTTGTACAGCTTTTCAAATGCATATCTCCCAATCTGTTTATGGTCCATTTGATAAATATCAACTATCAAAGCTTATTTCTCTGGGATTTTATTAGAAGTGGCACTTAAATTTTGTTTTTAAAAATGAACATTTCAGTCAAATGTTTTCAACCACTAACCAATCTCTCGCTAGAAGCCTGTGCCATTTGCTGTTTGCAAAGTTCCTCTTTTGGTAAGAATACTAACTCCCCTCTTGCTCCTAGACTCAAAACTAAGCTCACACAGAGAGAGCTAAACTAAAGAGGAAGGGCTAGAAACTGCATTCTGTTCCGCGGGGGACAAGAAAGATTTAGAATTTGTATTTAATCATTTGTTCAGTGGATTTGAAATATTACTTGTATAGATTTCCATTCATTTTACATGTTATTAATATTAATACTTTATTCATAATATTTATGTAGTACTGTGATTGTATTAGAGTTCTCCAGAGAAACAGAACCACTAGGATATATAGAGATACATATATAAGAGGAGATTTATTATAGGAATTGGCTCACAGAGTTATGGAGGCCAAGAAACCCACAATTGGCCCTATCTGTGGTCTGCACCCTGGATACCCAGGAAAGCTGATGGAGTAATTCAGTCCAAGACAGGAGACCTGAGAAGCAAAGGGAGTCAATGGTGCAACTCCCTGTCTGGGGGGGCGGGGGGGGGGGTTAGAGAGTAAGTCCCAGAGTCCAAAGACTTAAGAAATAGGAGCTCCAATGTCCAAGGGCAGGAAAAGATGGATGTCCCAATTCAAAATAAAAGAGAACTCACCATTCCTGCACCTTGTGTTCCATTCAGGCCCTCAACAGATTGGATGATGCCTGCCAACACTGGTGAGCACAAACTTCTTTACCCAATGTACTCAATTAAACGCTACTTTCTTCCAGAACATCCTCACAGATACATCTAAAAGTAATGTCTTTACCTGCTATCTGGGGATCTTTGAGCCCAGCCAAATTGACACATAAAATTAACCATCACAGGGGCACCTGGGTGGCTCAGTCAGTTAAGCATCCAATTCTTGATTTTGGTTCATGTCATGTTCTCAGGGACATGGGATCAAGCCTTGTGTCAGGTTCTACAGTCAGCAGGGAGTCTACTTGAGATTCTCTCTCCTTTCGTCCCTCCTCTCTCTCTCTCTCTCTCGCTCAAAAAATAAATAAATAAGTCTTAAAAAAAATTAATCATCACAGTGACCATGGATACTTCAAAGAGCAGGGACTGTATGAAAACCACATATGTCAGGCTGTTCAAAATGTCAAGGCTCTCTGTTGGGAGCCTTGAGTAGGAAACCATAGGATGGGAATGATGGTAAGAGGAGGAACAGGGGTGGGGTATACTTCAAACAGACTTTGGGAATGATAAAGAGATAATAGAAAGAATATGGCCTCAGGAGGCCAACTAGGGAGGGCTAATGTTTCTCCTCTACACAGCAGTGTGGGCAGCAGTTCTGTGGTCATGTGGGTGGTAGCCAGTACAAAGGGAGCTTGTCCATGCTCTGATGCCATTAAGATGGAGTAGCTTGGCACATCAGATTTATATGTTTAGAAGGAACTAGCAGAATCCCCAGTGCCTTACATGACCCCGAGTAGCAGCACGTCAGTCTTATTGAAGACTGGTTGGATTTTTTCAGTTTTCTTTCTAAGAAGCCAATATTTTGAAGACATATCTTGGACTGAATAAACCTATGGATGAAAGGACTCCAAGGGATGAAAACGATAATCGGATACTGAGATAATGGCCTTACTAGTACCGCAGGCTGGTGAAGCGGAAGTCATTAGATATACTTACAGCACTTATGTGCTCTTTTATATGATTTTTTTACCTTAGTTTAATTGATTTTTATGAAACAGAAGTATGAGTGGTTATTATATTTATATAATTAAGCCTATCAGCTTTGTTTATAATATTTTTATATTGCTCTCACATTAATAATAATTTATAGCCCTAAAGCATACCCTGTGTGCTAAGCATTAAGCTAAAACTTAAATTAGATAATTAATTAGATAATTTCATTCAACCCAACGATAGGTCTAACTTTGTTGCCCTTCACAACCAGGATAATAAGCCTTTTTAATATCTTATAATTTCATAACTTTTTTAATAATTCACACATTTTTACTGACAACCTGAAAGGACTAAGACACCAAGCCCTATTGCATAGAAGTTCAAAAGACCTTATTTCCAGCAATGAAATGTGACCAGAAGTGATGCGTGCCATGTCCAGGCCAAGGCTTTTTTTTTTTTTTTAAGATTTATTTATTTGAGAGAGAAAGAAAGACAGAGAGTATAAGTGGGAGGGGCAGAGGGAGAAGGAGAGAGAGAATCTTAAGCAGACTCCCCACTGAGAACAGAGCCCAACACAGGGGTCGATCTCCTAAGCCTGAGATCATGACCTGAGCTGAAATCAAGAGTCCAATGCTTAGCCAACTGAGCCACCCAGGTGTCCCCAGGCCAAGACTTTTTAGAAAAGAATCTGCCTCCTCCACACTTTCTTTCTCCCTTTGACCAGGTAGATGAAGAAGACAGAAGACAAAAGAAGAAGGCCATCCAGTGAACTTTCTGAGAAAATGGGCATATTCTGCACCTGAACTATCTCATATGGTATCCCCAGTCACACGTGAACCTTTGGTATCTAGTTAGGACAACTGAGGAATTCAGTTGGTTGTTGTTGTTTTTTTAATATTTTATTTATTTTTTTGACAGACAGAGATCACAAGTAGGCAGAGAGGCAGGCAGAAAGAGAGAGAGGGAAGCAGGCTCCCCGCTGAGCAGAGAGCCCGATGCAGGGCTCGATCCCAGGACCCTGGGATCATGACCTGAGCCAAAGGCAGAGGCTTTAACCTACTGAGCCACCCAGGCGCCCCAGGAATTGAGTTTTTAATTTAATGTACTCTAATACCTCTGGTAAAGTATTTCTAATTAATTTAAATTTGTTATGGAATTCATCAAATAGAGTACTTGAGGTTTGAGATTGAAAATAACATGGGTCTTCTCCACTTCCTCATATCAGGGAGAAGACCCATGGGGGTTAGAAAAAGAAGAAAAGAAACAAGATGGGATTGGGAGGGAGACAAACCATAAGTGACTCTTAATCTCACAAAACAAACTGAGGGTTGCTGGGGGGGAGGGGGTCGGGAAAAGGGGGTGGGGTAATGGACATTGGGGAGGGTATGTGCTATGGTTAGTGCTGTGAAGTGTATAAACCTGGCGATTCACAGACATGTACCCCTGGGGATAAAAATATGTTTATAAAAAAGAAAAAAGAAAAAAGAAAAAAAGAAAATAACATGGGAAGGAATTGGAAAATGTAAATGTTCCCTAAATTGGTAGATTTGTTTGGCAGGAGTCAAATAGTTGCCAATACTTTGGGAATCAAAATAAAGCAAAAACAAAAAAATCCCATAAACTCTTGATATAGTTACAGTTGATATTTCCACAGTTTCATTCTGACTGGGTAACAAATTAAACTCCCCTTTACTACAGAATTAATTTGCCTCTCCCACTGGTAAATAAATTACCATTTTGAGGCAGCCTGACATAAGGTACACAGGCATAAAGCCACCTTTTGAAAAATCTCTTGGCTCGCTAGAGCACTTGTATCTTTTATTGGTATTTATTATTACAACCCAATGCTTCTAATGGCTGTGAAGCTCAGCTGCTCTGCACACTTTCAGAACAAATAACGGCAGTGGAGTAGCTTCTGAACATCACTGCCATCCATTACTCTCAAAGCAGCAAGACCAGTGCCCTGCTTTATACATGGGTTTATGCTAAAGTTCTAGAAATCAAGCTTTTAGTCTGCCCATGGAGTGCTGAAAGAAAACATGGAGCATACACTCTTAATGAGCTATTACCATTTTAACTGTGAAGGCCAGAGACAATGTTGGCCCGTGGCTCCCTTACACACTCTCACGTGCAGAAATCAGTTACAACTGAAAAGAATACTTAGCCATTCTAACCCCAGAAAACTCTGATTGCTTTTTAGCTTCTGTTTATTTTACAATAGCTCTAGCTACCACTGGGAAAGGCTTTGGTGATGAGTGTAAAAGGTAGTGGGGTCCTCATGATGGAAGGGGTTGCCAATTTCATGAAAGGCAAGTCTATGAGAATGATCTGTGTTTCATTAGCCACCTTCAGGTTTCTCCAGCACCGTCCTTTAGGAGGACCTCTCGGCTCTTGGTTGCAGAGACTGTGACTCAGAGTCAACATTCATATTGCGGCTCCTCGTCTTACTAGCTGCGTGACCGTGGGCAGGTCACCTCCCTGAACCTCAGTTTCCTCTTCCCTGTGCAGATCAGCAGTGCAGCATACTGTAATTGCCCATCATTAGGATTCAATACATGTAGCTATTCTCTTTTTCCGGAGACGTCTCCCTCCTCCTCTTATGGAACACCACTCCTTACATGGACAACACTGAGTGCCACATAGCAACATAATCATTTTTAAAACCTCAAAACTCATCAACTGAAAACAGCCTCATAACGTAACTGAGAACTATAAACACATTTTAGGAAGCAGATAAAAGGAAGCAACTCCAAACAGTAATGTATATAGGTCACTCCATTTATGGGTCAGAGAGATGGAAGACTAAAAGTTCCTCCAAACAGGTCTGAGCCAGACAGCTCTCCTTGCTACCTTGGAAAGAGATAGCACTACTTTCTTTACTTATGCTAATGGTTTGAGTAATAAAGTGCAGTCCCTTTAATTTTATAAAATAAAATCATTATGACCACAGAATGGATAAATACTGCTGGGCCCACCACCTTTCTCTCATTTGTTGTGTTGGATTTCTGTGATTTGCATGCTTGTCTTGTGTTTAATAGGTAGATGTTGGACATGGCAGAAATCTGAATGACCTGAAGCTTTTCCCAAGTGGTTCAAATTCAAGGCTTTGATTCAAGTAAGAATTGCAAATGTGGAATATCTGGTGTTTGCCATGGATCTACCAAGATACTGGAGGAGATCATAGAGGACAGATGTCCCCAAACATAGCCTGATGCAGCCTCACTTCCCAACTTCCCAGCAAATCGCTCTCCCTTTCCTTAGTTATAGTTTAAAGGTCTGAGGAAGGCTTCAAACAGTGAGGGGATTATAAAAGATGTTACCACACAGACAGAAGCCAACAGTATATAAGCATGCTTAAAAAATTATTTCTCCTGTGAGCTGTGCTTTAACAACATACTGTGTTTGTCCATGACAAACTCCTTCCAGCAAGTTTTCTAAGATCCTTCCATTGAACTCTGTCAGCACGGCTTCAAGCCAGGGATCCTGAGCAAAATATAGCTTCTGAGGGGGTGGTACACAAAAATGCAAAAGCATGTGTGGCAAACACAGTTATCTGTCCAACAAGTATCTGTGCTCCTTTTCCAGAGCTCAGGGCTGCTGAAGGAAGCAGCTGCCCAGTCGGGGAACAGCCACCCCCACCTGCACCCCCACCCCTGCGTCTAGACATGGCCCTGTACCTACACCTACTAAGGGGATATGAACAGAAAGGACGTGTGTCAGGTCCTACATGAGACAGCGAAAAAGATGGTGTGCCTCCTCCATGCACTCTCCTCTGGATGTCCAAGCTCAGGATGACATTGGAAGTCACATGCTGAATACTGTGAAGCCGCAAAAGAGAATGTCTGAATCCCTGACTCACTTGTCGGAGGACAGGAGACTGCAATACCAGGAAACACCCACACTGAACTATTTAGTGAGAAGTGAACCACATCAATGGCAGCCGCTAATTTACCTCAGCGAACAGCATGAGTATGAGAAATGAAAATATACTCAGTACAATCCTATGTTTCCTTTCCCACCATAGCATCTGGCTGTGGGAGTACACCTAACTAACAGAAACAATCATTTACTGCATTAAGCTGTAGCTAGTTCACACAAGTCTGGTGGGGTGTAAATTAGTACAAGCACCACGGAAAAGTGTTGGGCAAGATACATTAGAGCTGAACCTCTGCATAGTCTCTGACTCAACTACACATAATTCCGTCAGAAATGAGTACGTATATTCATCAAAAACATGTGCTCCAACATCATCTGTGCGGACAATGAAATATCATTCAGCCTTTAAAAAGCAGGAAATTCTGACACGTGCTACAGCATGGATAAACCTGGAAGACCTTACGTTAAATGAAATAAGGAAATGACAAAAAGAAACTAATGTGTGATTTCACTTATATGAGGTATCCAGAGTAGTCTAACTCATCCAAACAGAAGGTAGAATGGTGGTTGCTACGGCTGGGGGAAGAGGAGAATGGGGAGATGCTCTTTAAATGGTATGTTAATTTCAGTTTTGCAAGATGAAAAGAGTTATGGAGATAGTTTGTACGACAATGTGATTGTACTTCACACCAGGATGGTAGACTTTCTGTTATGCATATTTTACCAAAATTAAACATAAAAGCAAAAAAAAACAAAACATGTACTAGAATGTTCAGAGTAGCATAATTCATAATAGCCAGAAACTGGAGACTCACCGAATATCCTCCAAGAGTAAAATGGATAAATCAGTTGTGGGCTATTCATCCAAAGGGATATTATACAGCAATAAGAATGCATAATCTATGACATGAAGCAATATGAAGAAATCTTGAAAATATAATGTTAAGTAGAAGAAGCCAGACCAAAAAAAAAAAATTAAAAATGTAGTATGATTCCATTTCTGTAAGGTACCAGAATAGGCTGAACTCTTCAATGTTATTAGAAGTCAGGATAAGCATGTGGGTAGTAACTGAATGTAAACCGGATGGGGGCAGGGAGTATTTCTGTACTATTATTATATTTCAGTTAAAAAGTTTTATAACAGAATTGTTGAGATGACACATTTCTAAAATTTCCTACATTTTCTCAGAAAAAAAAAAAAGAAAACTTACAGACAAAAGGGTAAATGAGAGCAGAATATGCCACCCCCCAAAATATACCACTTTGGTATATTGATTAAGATTACTTAAAAAACAGCGGGTACAGTGTGATCTCCTCTGTCTCCCTAAAAGCAGGAAATAAGTATCCTCTGTGAAAGGGGCATATCCCTCTACCAGGAAGGCAGAAGGGATCTGGATCACCAGAGAGAGGGACTGTAAGGCTGAGAAGACCATATAAACAAACCTTGTTACTGCATCACTAATTTGCTACCCCAAGCCCAAATCCCTTTGTCAATTCTTCATAAATGTAGTGTTTGTCAAAAAGGCATAAAAGCTGCCCACGTTGGTCACTTCTTTGAGTCTCATTTTTTTTATGGGCCCCTGATTATATGAAATTAAAATTTGTTTTTCTCCTGTTAATCTGTCATATATAAGTTTAATTATTAGACCAGGCAAGGAACCTGGAGGGGAAGAAAGGAAAAGCTTTCCTCCCTTACAAGGGGAAAGCAGTCAAAATGCAGCCTGCTCGGCTTAGGGCAGTAGAACCTCCAAAGCAGATGAGGCAAATAAATTTTAAAATTTGTATGTGAATGATCAACTTTAATGAAGAACCTTAGAATTCCTTATTATTTATTAAATGGCCCACTTTATACAGGTTACTTACTTCCTCATCAATTATCATTCATCTAGGAGAACCGACAAGAAATGTGTTTAACAATTAAAATTCTATGGTAATTTCACACTCAATAATGCCTTGTGTTCATAATTTCAATATTAGATCTGATTGAATATGATTAAATATGGTCTGTGCCTTCCAAAACGGGCTGTACTGTGGATCTAAATGAACTCATTAGTAGCTAATGCTGTAGAGATCTTTCTAAATGCTAATGTTTAGCTGCCTTTGGCTCATTAATTAATTTAAAGATTTATAATTATCAAAGCTTTTGATTCAAGTACATCTATCACTTTTTATTATTGAATAATGCTTATTTGCATGTGAGCATAAAAAAATTAAATTATGTCATCCAAAGACAGGAGCAAAATATCAAATGATCATACAGGTTGTATATTTATTTGGAAAGGAAAAAAACAGAAGTCAGAGGGGGGTGTTCACTTGACCAGCTGGGGAGTTGAGACCATTTGTTACCAAAATAGGAGTAATGAAAACATAAGGAAGGATGGGCAAATAATCAATTTAGGAGAATGTCAGCGATATACTAAGTATGAGTACACGGTATACTCAGTATACTATACTGAGTACCTGGGAGAGAAGGGGAGCTGGTTTAATTTAAAAATAGTCCCACCCTAAAAATCCACTCAGAGGAAAACCCAAGGTGACAGGAATAGCCTAAATTCCAAGTCACTCTTTTGGAATCTGATCACTGGAGTCTTCTTTCAAGGACTCTAAGATCACCAGAGGTTGTTTAGAAATCAGAACAACTAGAAACATAATGAGAAACTTTTAGATATTTAATGATTTTCTTCCATATTCAGGGTAAGGATTATTAAGTGACAGTCACCTACAAAAAGGTGGTCTGAGATAGGTCTAATATTCCTTCCCTGTCACTGTTACCACAAACTCAAGAGTCCTATCCTATGAACAAATTAATATCATATTCTCATACTTAAGAGTGAAGGTAAGAATAAAACACTGGAGGCACTCTAAGGAAATGGAGAAGTGAAACTAGGAAGTGTTTTGGTAATTCCCGAACAGGAAGCCCACCTACTTCCCTATGATTTCCATTATTAGGAAATCTCATTGCAAATAAGGATAGCAGGGTGGCTACAGAGTATAAGGAAATACTTTTTGACTGTAATTTACTGATTTCTCTACTAATGACTGGGTTAAGGGATATCACACACTATAAATAAGTATACAGCTCCCATGGGAAGACATTTGTGAGAGGATTTTAACCAGAGAGAGCCAGCACACACGAGATTTTAAGTGATATCTTCTCATGAATCTTTGATACATTTTGGAAGGTTTAGGAGTGTAAAAGGGGTCTCACCTTGATCATTTCCATTATGCTTTCAAATTACTTAGATGTACAGGAGAAATCACTAGGAATTAAATGAAGATCTCTGGAAGAGAAAGTCAAGATGATGAAAGCTGCAAGAATGGTGGTTCAACCTGAGGTCTATTGACCCAGATATGAGAACCACAGCAAGGAAGACTACAGAAGGACAATATTCTGTTGTGTCCTAACACTCCCCAAATTGGGCTTTCAGAGTCATGTCCAGAAATGATCCCCTATTGTTATTATCTGAATGTTTGTATCTCCACCAAAATTCATATGGTAGAAATCTAATTCGCAAGGTGATGGTATTAGGAGGTGAATCCTTTGCGCTCATGAATGGGAGAGTGGACAGAGCTCCCCAGTGAGAATGGCTAAAATTAATAAGTCAGGAAATGACAGATGCTGGCGAGGATGTGGAGAAAGGGGAACCCTCCTACACTGTTGGTGGGAATGCAAGCTGGTGCAACCGCTCTGGAAAACAGCGTGGAGGTTCCTCAAAAAGTTGAAAATAGAACTACCCTATGACCCAGCAATTGCACTACTGGGTATTTACCCTAAAGATA
>PISX010033808.1:0-14703 GCA_004024625.1 Mellivora capensis | reverse complement strand
GGCTGGCCGCCGTGGCGCTGGGGACGGTCGCCTGGCGCCGCGCGCGCTGCAGGCGGCGCCGGCGGCTGCGGCAGGTGGGCACCGTGGCGCAGCTCTGGATCTACCCGGTCAAGTCGTGCAAGGGGGTGCCGGTGAGCGCGGCGGAGTGCACGGCCTTGGGGCTGCGCTGCGGCCACCTGCGGGACAGGTAGGGCCGGGCCGCGGCTGCGCGGGACCTGCCCGGGACCGGGTGGAGAGGGGGCGCGCTCGCGGGAAGGAGTAGGTTTGCATCTTGCGTTTCCTGGGTTGTTGGTTGGACGCTTTGCCTTTGATCCTTTAGCTGGGAAGGTCAGTTCGTGTCTGGTTGCGATTTGGAAAGGTGGGTAGGGTGAAGGACGGGGTCTGACCCGGTTATCTCCAAGTCTCCTGCTAGTTCTACACTTTCTGATTCTTCGTCTATGGCACAACAGTAGAAAATAAAATGCTGTGGAGGAACACACGTGGGCAGAAGGCGGCAACGCCGAAACCAAGTCTCCTTCAAGGACACTGGCTTTGGTCTCGCTGACGTTTGCTCCTCCCACATCGCCAGTCCTGGAGCAAGTGCCTGGAAGACCCGGGAAGGGGGCGGGGGTACCCGATCCACTTTCATAAGTAATGAGCCGGTGAAGTTTTGTGTTGGGAAGAGCGGGTATCTCGGGCATCACGATTGTAGTGTTCGCCGTGAAGAGCATGCTGTGCCCCTCTGCCCAGAGGCAGAGTGGTCCTTGATGAAGAGCTCTGGGTAAATAAGGTCCGTACTCACATAAGGACCAGCATATGAAGTTCCATTCACTACCCTAGAGAAGAAAAGGTGTCCCGTCATTGAACTCATCCCAGCGGTGAGGCTGTGGCATGAACTCACTCAGAATGATGCAGCTGGGTGTCTGGAGGGCCCGCTTCAAGGTGAAGCAGGCAACACTCCAGGAAGAGTGAACAAGGAAGAACAGAATCCCCTTCTTTGGTTCACTAGGGTTAGGACGCCTTCCTGTCCGGCTAGGGTGCTGTTGCTGTGGTCCTCTGTACAGAGGGCGGGGACATTTGCAAGTTGGTCATTCAAAGAATCTTCTAGCAGAGGCCATCTGCTGCCCTGAGTTCACTCCGGTTCACACGCATTCGCTCTTCTCAGCTGTCTTCTTTAAAAAATATGGACTCTCACAGCTTTGAAAAACTTCAGCTTGTTTTAGAGAAATGTTGTGTATGCAGACCATGTAACTGTTGGGGATTTTCCATCCTCCTCCACTCCGGATTTCTAATCCTGGAGAGACTTTCCTGTTTCGTGTTTGTTTTCAGTAATCTCTACCCACCAACGTGGGGCTAGAACTCAGGACCCTGACATCAAGAGTTCCATGCTCAACCAATGAAGCCCGCCAGGCATCCCTAATCCTAGAGAGGATGGATGGATGGATGGATATACTTTATGCAGATTTTCTTGGTTTTCCCGTAACATCCTTCTTTATCTATCCTAAGATCCTCACCAGGATACATTTATAATTGCATTTGGATGTTGTGACTTCTTGGGCTTCTCTAGACTGTAATAGTTTCTCAAGCTTTTATTGTTTTTTGATAATCTTGAGAGTTTTGAGGAATCCTGAGTGGGCATTTTGTAGAGTGTCTTTCAGTTTGGGTTTGTGTGATATTTTCCTTATAGTTGACCGGGATTATGGATTTTTAGGAGGAAGAGCACAGAAGTAAAGTTCCATTCTCCTTGTATGATATCAAGGGTACACAACTTATCAATAGAACTTTTAAGTTTTTATTTAAATTCCAGTTAGTTAACATACAGTGGAATATTAGTTTCAGGTGTACAATATAGTGATTGAACACTTCCATAGGGACATCCCGTGGTCATCACAACAAGTGTCCTCCTTAATCGCCATCACCTATTTAACCTATCCCCCTTCCCCCCACCCCTCTGGTGACCATCAGTTCTCTATAGTTAAGAGTCTGTTTCTTGGGGCGCCTGGGTGGTTCAGTCAGTTAGGCGTCTGCCTTTGGCTAGGGTCATGATCCAGGGGTCCTGGGATCAAGCCCCATATCGGGCTCCCTGCTTCAGTGGGGAGCCTGCTTCTCTCTCTCTGCTTGTCACACCCCTGCCCCTGTCTGTGCTCGTTCTCTGTCTGTGTCAAATGAATAAACAAAATAAATAAAATCTTTAAAAAAAAAGTCTGTTTCTTGGTTTATCTGTCTCTTTTTCTCTTTGCCCATTTGTTTTGTTTCTTAAATCCCACATATGAGTAAATCATGTGGAATTTGTCTCTCTTTGACTTATTTTAGGAGAGGAGTGAGTGACCAGAGGAACTGTAACATTTAATGAGCCACTAGAGAGATTTTTAAAAAACTTTAATTTCCTGAGAGTCCTATCCCAGACCTGTGGAATCAGAGGCACCCAGAGGGAAGCCACCTCGTGTAGTGTTAAGATCTCTCCAGGTGAATCTCATGCTATCATTATAGGGTGGTCTCTAGGGCATTAAGAAGGAGAAGAGCATGTTTACAGCTTATTCAAGTATAAAGGATTAGAAAAGCCTTCCTACTGCTGGGAAAACTTTAGGTGTAGGGTACTAGACACCCTCCCCAAACTGGGAGAAGCAAGTTCTTGTGGTGCACATCTAGAGAAAGTCTCCTTGTGCTACTTCCTTCCCCACTTGAAGGATTGAAGTCATTTCTCAGAGAGATTTCCAGTTCTTACCTGTGTCTCTTCGGATCATCTGAATGACTATTTTCCTACTTCTCATGGTCACTGCTTTGCTGTGATTATTGCTTTTGTGGAAAGAAAGGATGTGTCCTTTGCTTTTCTGCTCCAGTGGGTATCTGAACAGAAACGGAACTGTGTCCTCTTCCCCTTGTGTTGAACAACACATGCGTGGGGTGGGGGCTGGGGCGAGGAGACTGGGAGGAGGCAGGGCGAGGCAGTGGGATGACCGTGGGTTCGGTGCCACGTGTGCCTCACACACACACATCCTGTTCCATGGGTGACCTTACACAAGTCTCAGCACCGTCCTGTGGCCTAGACGTTATCTCCACTCTGCAAATAAAAACCAGCAGGATCAGAAAGGGTGAGTGTCTCACCCAAAGCAGCTGTGTGCTGGGGTGTGAACGCGGATCCCTGTGGGTACAGCAGTCGTGCACTTTCTGGGAAGCCAGGGTGATTTGCAAGAGCGAGGATTGCACGGAGGGGGAGACCCGCGCACGGTCGTCGAAACTTCCTGGTTCTCATTTTCTGTTCTCCTTTACAGAAGGAAGGGCTTGGACGTGGCGAGCTCAAAGACACTATTTAGTCTAGGTTGTATTAATTAAAGGAAAGTTGAAACTCGGAAACAAGCTAGCAAGAACTCTGCTGAATGACTGCTAGCCTCTCAATGATAACGAAACTGAAAACCGCCGGGAATGCAGGAAAAGCCCTTTTGGATTTGTTTATTTTTTTTTTTTTTAAGGTTTTATTCATTTGACAGAGAGACAGAGAGAGTACATAGGCAGGGGGAAAGGCAGAGAGAGAGGGAGAAGCAGGCTTTCTGCTGAGCCAGCCAGGAGCCCGATGTGGGGCTCGATCGCAGGACGTGGAGATCATGACGTGAGCTGCAGGCAGACACCCGACCATCCGAGCCACCCGGGCGCTCCTGGGCCTCTTGGAATTAATTTTGAACCATTCTTAGAAGCTGGGCTCTTCCTCCATAAGGGCTCTGTCCTCAGATTTCTAGAACTACTTTGTTCAAAGCTCTTGACAAATTTGTGAATGTTTGGCTTGGGCACCCCGGACTTTGAGCTGGTTCAGAGTCCGCCTAGCAGACCACGGCATTGCCTGATTGGCACAGAAGGTGGGAGGGTTGGCTGCCCTCCTTGACCTTGTAAATCCTGCTCTCCGTAGTGGGTGTATATGACTCCATCGGTCCTAAATCTGCCCTGCCCTTCCGAAGCCAGCCCTTGATGCTCTCTGCACAGACTGTGATCTCCCGGAGAAACGAGCGTCCCAGACTATGACTGTCTGTGGCTGGAGCCCTGTTGCCCCTCCCCCAATCCCCTTCAGGTTCAGGCACTTCTGCTCACCAGACCGATTTCTAAGTTTAGACATGAGGTTTTCCAGCTGCCTTGGGCTCTGCTCCGCCACTGTGATCACTCTGGTCACTGTTGTTCTTTTGGAGAATCTGAGCTCTGGCTTCTGCACCCATCCTCACACCGCACACCCCTGCTTTAGGAGTAAAAGAAGGTGTTGGTTTGGGGATCCCTTGGTCGAGACTTTCTTTCAGATCTGGTGGGACAGAGATAATTATTCATTCACTGGGCATCGTTTGTATGCAAGAGAGGACAAAGGCTGTGACCCCTTTGGGCAGGGTAATGAGAGTGGTTGGGGTCTGTTATAGGCAGCAAGTTTTTATCTTTTATTGGTGTCTCTGTCCTCTCCCGGTGTTAGACTGCCTGCAAGTCGCACTTGACTTTCCACTGGCGGCAGGTGGCACAAAACATCCAGCACCCCTCCCCACCCCCCCGTCCTTTTCTCACTGTCACTGCCCAGGGGTTAACCCCTGGGCCAGGCGTGTGAGCCCCGGTGAGGGGCTGAGGCAGAGGTGGACGGGGGACAAGGAGACTCAGCTCAGGGAGGGACTCCTGCTGGCACACGGGTCTGGCCGGGTGCAGATCTCCGATCTGCTGGGGCATGGTGCTGGGGCATGGTGGAAGTTGAGGGTGCAGGCTTTAGCAGGATTAGCCAGAGCAGGATCATCCAGAACTCTGCACGCGGGATGAGGCTGGAAATAGGAACAGGGCCTAGCCCCAAGGGAATGGAGCAAAGTAGCAGGAATGCCTTTGGTCGCAGAACCCCCTAGCGAGCAGGCCAGACAACCCTGGGAGCCCAAGACCCTGGGAAGGAAAAAGATGGCTTCTCAGAGGGATGGAGGTTTGGAAAGCCCTTGCTTTCAGCAGCTGCTCGGAAACCAGTGCCTTCCTCACGCACTGGCCTGTGTTCTGTGTTGATGGCATTGAAACTTACTTTCTCCAGGGGGAGCAACGCTTTTTAAATATCTTTTAGTCGTCAGATCCTTTGTGTGGTGTAACTCCAGAATGTAGGTCAAAGTGTAGTGGACCTCCCCAGGCCAGGCTCCCTTCCCCTTCCCAGGAAAGCTTCGTTCTCCCCCTAGATGTGATGCGGTGTGAGGACAGAGCCTGGAACAGCGGCTCGCCCGAGGCAGGTGGGGTTCTGACCCAGCCCTTGGTTTGTGGGGGGGCTTCCTGCTCTGCATCAGAACATGCGCATGGAGGGGGAAGAGGTTTTTCTGAGCTTGTTCCTGTGTGTTCCTTGGCAGGTTTTGGCTGGTGATTAAGGAAGATGGGCACATGGTCACCGCCCGGCAGGAGCCTCGCCTCGTGCTGGTGTCCATCACCTATGAGGGCGACCGCCTGATCCTCAAGGCCCCCGGCATGGACCAGCTGGCTTTGCCGAGCAAGCTGCCTTCCTCAAACAAGCTCCGGGACTGCAGGTGCTCTTCCTGGGGCCGCTGGGGACGTGCGGCGGACGCGGTTTTCCTGTAGGCTCCTCCCTGCACCTGTCCCGCCGCAGTGTGGGTATAGGTGGTCCGTTTGCTGAAGAGAAGTCTGGCCAGGGCTGGGATCGATCCGGTGGTCAGGGCTAGTGGGCGAGGCAGAGCACCGTTGTCAGGGGCCCTGGGATTCCTTTTCCTCCGGTGTGGTAAGGCATGGAGAGGTGCACATGACGGTGATGAAGAAAGAGCTTTCCCGTGGTCACGGATCCCCGGGAACCGGAGGCTTGGCCGGTCATGAGGGGCCGCACAGAGGAGCGGCGGCGTTGGTCAGGAGGTGGGCTGCGCTAGGGGGTGGGGTAGAGGGATAGGAGCCAGAGCCTTTTTTTTTTTTTTTTTTAAAGATTTACTGTATTTATTTGAGAGAGAGCAGGGAGAGAGAGAGAGAGAGAGAGAGCGCGTGTGCACATGAGCAGTGGGGAGGGGCAGAGGGACAGGGAGAAGCGGACTCCCCGCTGAACTGGGGGTGGGCCGATGGGAGACTCGATCCCAGGACCCCAATATCATGACCTGAGCTGAAGGCAGATACTTAAGGGACTGAGCCACCCAGGCGCCCCTACGAGTGCCTTGACTGTGGTTTCCACGGGAAGTACCAGGCGAGACGGGGTAAAGAGCCTCAGGGTTGGCTATTTGAGTCATTTCAGTGGGTTCTGTGGCCTAGAGACTGTTTCTGGGTGGCTGGTACCTGGCCCTGGGCGGCTAGGGCCGGGGGACAGTGGCCTGGGCTGAAAGAGCCCAGAGAGGAGGTAGTTAGACTGGTTGGCACCCACGGGAAAGGTAAGTTTCCTACCTGGAGACGTCGACTAGCGCTGGGGGGGTGGTTCCTTCCACATCAGCAAGGCCCCAGGATGCAAAGCATTAAGAATGTGGGAAACAGGGGCGCCTGGGTGGCTCAGTGGGTTAAAGCCTCTGCCTTCCACTCAGGTCATGGTCCCAGGTTCCTGGGATCGAGTCCCGCATCGGGCTCTCTGCTCAGCGGGGAGCCTGCTTCCCTCTCTCTCTCTCTGCCTGCCTCTCTGCCTACTTGTGATCTCTCTCTGTCAAATAAATAAAATCTTAAAAAAAAAAAAAGAATACGGGAAACACAAAAGCATGATTAATATGTTTAGAGAGAGGGGTGCCAAGGGCCCATCTTTAGAGTTTTTCTCTTGTTTATTCAAGTTGGATGGACCTCTGTTCAGCATTGGCAGCCCCCAGCCAGGCGGACAAGGCCGTGAGTGGGGCCTGACGGCCGTATCTCAGGTGGGATGATGGGGGCTAGACCTTTTCAAGGTGACTGCAGCCTCTCAGGTGGCTGGTGCGAGTGAAATGTAGCAGATTCCCACCTCTGGCCTGGGCTTCCTTTCAGTCTGGAGGACCCGGCAGGGCGGTCAAATTCCATGGCTCCTGGGGTTCTTGTCCTGTGGGAACGGGAAGTCCTAGAGGCCTGGGTACCTGTCGTGGGGTGCCCTGGGTCCCCTGGTAACACCTGAGCGTTTTCAGCCTGTGGAGATCGGGGTTGTCCAGCGGTCCCAAGGCTTAGAGGAAGGCCGCAGACTGTTCCCTGTGCCCTGGTGGTATGCTTTTTCAAGCAGAGTGTCTGAGCTGAAAACCGTCATTCAAGGTTCTGAAATTTCAAAAGCCTGGAATAATAATTCATTGACTATACTATTTTAGCTAATTATCTCCACAAGCTCATGAGGTGGTATTACTAATTCCACAAGGCAGAGCTGGGATTTGATCCTACCTGCCTCTGTGTTTGCTCTCAATGCCTGTGCTCGGGAGGGGAAAAGCTTTGCTGTGTAGGATTTGGTTGGTATGTATTCTTTGATTATTGGGAGAATTTTTCAGTAAAACTGGACTTTCTTTGTAAAATTCCATTCAGAGGGGCGCATGGGTGGCTCAGCTGCTCAAGTTGGTGGGACTCCCGGTTTCCGCTCAGGTCGTGATCTCAGGGTCACACGGGGCTCTGTGCTCCGTGGGGTTCTGCTTCTCTCCCTCGCCCTTTGCCTCTCGTTCTCTTTCTCAAAATAATCAATAAATATTTTTTAAAGAATCCATTTAAGGGGTGCATGGGTGGCTCAGTTGGTTAAGTGGCTGCCTCCGGCTCAGGTCATGATCCCAGCATCCTGGGATCGAGTCCCACATTGGGCTCCTTGCTCTGCAGGGAGCCTGCTTCTCCCTCTGCCTCTGTCTGCCTGTGCTCGCTCGCTCTCTCTCCCTCTCTCTCTCTCTGACAAATAAATAAATAAAATCTTAAAAAAAAAAAAGAATCCATTTAAGACTTTATGTCTTAAATATTTTTTAGAGGTTTTGCTCTGAATTAGTAGATTGCTAATGAAGTTCTGTTGTGCTCCCGTAGGCGGATCAGTCTTTCTCTGTAGGCTATGGATGATGCTGCATTTTGTGTCAAAATGTGGAAGAAGGTGGGGCCCCTGGGTGGCTCAGTGGGTTGAGCCTCTGCCTTCCGCTCAGGTCATGATCTCAGGGTCCTGGGATTGAGCCCCGTGTGGGGCTCCTTGCTCAGCGGGGCGTCTGCTTCTCCCTGTCTCCCTGCTGTTCCCCCTGCTCGTGCGCATGCACTCTCTCTGTCAAATAAATGAAATAAAATCTTTTAAAAAATGTGGGAAAAGGTGGGTTTTCCATAACATTCTGAGAGAATGGAAGAAGCTGGGGTGGTGGAGGGGAAGGTGGCGCCTGCCGCAGGGATGAGGGAGTAAGGACTAGTCGGGGGGTGGCATCCAGAAGTGGGAAGGGTGCTGCGGACTTAGCGTTCCCTTACTCACTGGCTGCTTTCTCGTTTTCAAAGTGCCAACACGAGGCTCACCTGGCGGATGGAAGCTGGGGGCAGAAGTGTGTGCCCTAGCACGGGTGTTGTTGTGAGGGGTTGAGGAACGTTCTGGACCCGGGAGCGGGTGCTTCAGGAACTCGTGAACCGTGGGGTCGAGTCTGTCCCAAGTAGTCGGTTGTGTGACGAGACTCCTAGAGGAAAGGCTGAAGGCCAGGAGGGACCATGGGGAGGCTTTGGGACTGAGCCAAGAATAAGTCAGAGGTCAAGCGGGGACTCCACAAAGAGGGTTTAGAGAGAAGAAAGAGGCCCAAGAAACTTGAGGGCAGTGTTGAGATTTGACAGGAGATGGGAGAGGCCGTCCCCAAAGGAGGCGAGTCTAAGGGTCAGAGCGGACCTGGGGGGTGTCGGGGAGCCCAGGGCTTCATCTGGTCCCGAGAACCTCATAAGCGCACATCGATTCCCTCCCGTATGTCGCCTTGGGAGGCCTCAAACCGGGGTAGCGCTCAGGAGGAGGTGCAGACTTACACTCCCATGGTATGTGAGGGTCTCTGCGGGCAGGGATGCTTGGAGAGAATCAGATCCTCCAATCCCATAAATGCTTGTCTCTCACTGCAGTCTGAGTTGCACCCACAGTGCAAGTCTCCTCCTCTTCCACTTCCCCTCTGTACACACGAAAGGCTTGTCCACCTGTGTCTTAATGGGGAACATTGCTCTGGGGGAGGGAACCTGTGGGCCCAGATAATGGGGAGTGTTGGTGCTGATGAAGAGAATGACTCTAATGACAGGGAAGATCATTCTACAAGTTGAGGGTTCCACACCTCTGTCTTACACCACAACGAAGGGGCCACTGATCAGACTGTCGCTCGCAAGGAATAAAGTTGATGCCGAACGTTATCTTATTCCACCAATAAGTAAGAGTCATGCACAGACATATGGATATACTATAGGATTTATTAAGAAGTTAATTGTAAACAAAATTTTACTTTTTAGGTTACTCAAATTCTTGTTCATAATTGCTTTTTTTTTTTCAAAGTAGGCTCCATGCCTAACGTGGAGCCCAGTGTGGGGCCTGAACTCAGCACCCTGAGATCAAGACCAGAGCTGAGACCAAGAGTTGGACACTTAACTGACTGAGCCACCCAGGTGCCCCCAAAATACCTTTTGATGAATGGTTACTGTGTAGCAAGTACTGCTTCTGCAGCAGAGTCTGCATTTTACCCCGATCTCCGTCATTGGTAGGCATGTTAGGGTTTGTGAGGCTTTTCCCTGGGGCACGTTCTGCTGCCTCCCCTTCTCTTTCTGTCTGCCTCACGCTCCTGGCCTGAGGACCATGTCCTGGCGCTCTGGGATGGGCAGGTCTCAGCGGTCCAGCGGTCCCATCGTTGAGCCATCTCTCAGCGTGCTGAGGCAGGACGGTAACCTTGGCTCTCTGGTGACCCTTCCAGGCTCTTTGGTATGGACATCAAGGGCAGGGACTGCGGTGACCAGGTGGCTCAGTGGTTCACCAGCTTCTTGAAAACAGAGGCTTTCCGGCTGGTTCAGTTTGAGAAGCACATGAAGGGAAGGCCATCTAAGGACATTTTCTCTGCTTCGGTGCCGGATTACCAGGTGAGCTTCCAGGGAACGGCCCTTTGCTTCCACCAGTCACCCCCTCTGTGTCCGGTGCCTTTCTTGCCCCGCAGACTGCCTTTCTTGGGGCCCTGGTTAGGAAAGTGTAGGAATGGCCCGGTGAGGGGGTCTGAGGGTGCATCCAGGCCAGTATTGGGGTGGAGGGGAAGCGGCTCTGAGCTGAGCCCGCTCTCCAGCACGCGTGGAGGACAGATCGTGTCCCGAACCGTGGAGGCAGAAGCCGGGGTGACCGCCGGTGAGATGGGGACTCAGGAGACACTCACGTTGGGAAGGGGAAGTGAGAAGTTCCTTTGGGACCAAACCAAGGTTTCCTAAAATTACCGAGGCTGACTTTCTCCTGGGGCTCCCCTGGCTGCCTGTCTGGTGTGGTTATTTCAGGCACCGAAAAGCCACCTTTGGAGCAAGCCGGCTACAGCCCAAAGCCCAGAGCCTTGGATTCTGCAGCGAGCTAGGGTCTAAGATGCAGGCTCCTGGGGCACCGGGGTGGCCCCGTTGCTAAGTGTCTGCCTGCAGCTCAGGTCATGATCCCAGGGTCCTGGGATTGGGCCCCACGTAGGGCTCCCTGCTCAGTGGGAAGCCTGCTTCTCCCTCCCCCATTCCCCCTGCTTGTGTTCCCTCTCGCTAGGTCTCTGTCAAATAAATTAATTGAAAAAACAACAACAACAACAACAACAACAACAAAGTGCAAAGCCCCTCGGGCAGCTCTCGCTTTCCTCCCCGAGCCACAGGCTGTTTGAATGTAGGGATGACACCACTGGCCCTCCCCGCACGGCCCTCCTGGCCTTTGCTTCCCTTCCAGCTGGGCCAGGGCGTCTCATGGGGCAGGGAGGACTGAGGGTGCCATGTTCCTGGCGCAGGTGGCCTACCCGGACTGCTGCCCGATCATGATCCTGTCCGAAGCCTCGCTGGCGGACCTGAATACCAGGCTGGAGAAGAAAGTGAAAATGGACCAGTTCAGGCCCAATATCGTGGTGACAGGCTGCGATGCTTTCGAGGAGGTAAGAGCCTCCCCGCTTTTGTGCTTGAAGCTCAGATGTGCTGTTCAGGGTGCTCACTGACGGCTGCCCCCTTACCCAGCCCCAGCTCAGACCCGCCACCGTCAGCTGTGAGGGAGACTGTCTTCCCCGAGTCCCCTTAACCTGGCGGAGCTCACCCTTTCCATCAAGTCTGGAACTAGGCCAGACTGTGTCCTTATGGCTCAGAGATAACGGAAAGGAAATGAGGAGAACTGCCACGTGTGCGTAAGGATTTGAGACTCCGGGAAGGCCCAGACCCTAAAGCGGGGGCCTAGAGGTACAGGAGCTCTGCCTGTGAACAGGGCCCCGGAGACAGTCCCTGCTGTGACCGAGTTCTGTCCCGGAGGACCCGCGTGCTCTCCTGTGTGACCGGCGGCTGGGATTTCCACTCTCTCCAGCCACAGCCCCCGGTAGCCCTAACAGGACACTCACATCAAACCCCAGTTGTCCTGCGATCTGTATAGAAAGACGTAACTGGGCGTTGCTTTGCGCTAAGAAACATCGAGAGCGCTAGTGAACATTGGGGGTGGGCTCAACTGTATGAGCCCCGGAAGCAACCACAGCGAATCCATTGAGGGCGTGTTTGCTGGGCATCAGACACCGAGCTAATGTATTACTTCATACAGATTGTTCTCTTTGATCCTGATGACGACCCTATGAGGTCTTGTATGACTGTCTCCTTTTTGTAAGGAAATTGAAGCTGCTGGCGGGGGGGGGGCGGTGGGCTGAGGGCGGGGGAGGCTTACGCACCTGTTGGACATGTGATTGGCGGTTGTGGGATTAGAACCTACAGCTTCTGAGGGGGTGAGGACATGCCTCCAATTTAGAAATTCCAAGTAGCTAAGGCCTGAGGGGAGAGTCTCCCCATTCTTTGCTCCCTCGTGTGGCCACATTTCCTTTTGTGTGAGTAAAATGTGCCCCTATTTGCAGAGAAGTGTCATCCTTGAGAAGAAACCTTGGCGGGGGCCACCTGTGTGGCTCAGTCAGTTAAGCATCAGCTCAGGTTGTGACCTTGGGGTCGTGTTTGAGCCCCGCGTGCTGGCTGTGCCTGAGGGAGCACTGGCTGGGGAGGGCGCGGCACAGGAAGGGGCCCTGACATTCTCGGGCAGTCAGCGCCTTGAGGGAAGAGGCTCGATTTTTCTCCCCAGGAATAAATCCAGATTTGGTGGGACTTAGCGTTTATACAAGGTTGCGAGGGCTCTTTCAGAAAGGACAATAACACAGTCCGGTGCAGGGCCTAGAAGGGGTCGGGTGCAAGGGAGGGGACTAGCCTGTCTGCCCACCCTGTGCTCTACTAGTGTGCATAAGCGTGCAGTCCTCAGACCCTTGCTCAACACAGAGGAAACTGATGCTTGGTGTTACTGATGTAAGTGGATTAGAAATTAGTCCATGAAGCAGAAACGCTTCACAGGAATCCTGTAACTGCTCCATTATTTTCTGAATAATTTTCTTTTAGGAAGTACAATTTTTCTTGATTTGTCTCCATGGAAGGGCCTAATTTTAATAAGATTTTGAGCCAAGAGGAGTAAGAAGAAAAGCTACTCCTTAACAAGATTCCTGGCGAAAGAATTTTTGCTTTCCTGGACTTTGCCAAGTACAAGTTTTTGCTCCCTTGTAACTTGCCAAAGTGAACCTGAAGCTAAGGTGAGCTGAATCGTGTTCTCTTAGGCAATTTGAGTGGGTGGAGTCTTTTTTTTTTTTAATTGAAAAATGTTCAGTCACCTTGAGCTCTCTGTTTTAATTCCTGCATCACGATGGGCTTACTGAAATAGTAATGTAAGTAAGGCAGAATGCTCTTATTTTTCTAGAAAAGTCCTCTGTTTGTATACATTAAAAAAAAAAAATCTTTCGTATAAAATGATGCTAATGTTGCTGATTTATCCTCCTTGAAATTGGGAAGGCCAGTCGTTAAGGGCCTGATACATTAACCTGTCTGCCTGGCATTGTTGCACAACTATGACCTTTTCAATTAGTGGGACTCTATTAAATATTGATGTAAAATGCTAATGTACGTAAATATTTAATAGACCAACTAATAATAAAAAAATAGCAAATCTAAGCATGGTGCAGAGAGGCCATCTGTTTATTGCAAAAATGTGGAGCAATAGTAGAATGCCTTGTGTAACATTTGCTCTTTGTGACCCAGAGTACTCGGTCCTTTTTCCAGGTAACTCAGAATGTTAAGCAAGTTTTAAAAGCTGGCTTCCCTTGGGCCGGTGTGGTGTGTGTGAGTTCCGGGAATGCAGAGCAGTGGAGTTTAAAAATAATACGGTTGACCAATGCTTCTTGTCAGTGTGCTTGGCCGTTGTAGGAGTCAGGGATCAGGTGTGTTCCTGAATTTTGCTCATTTTCCTGGTAGGCAAGGCTCGACTTCTTTTTTTTTTTTTTTTCTGGGCATATCTTGTTTGTATCGTTTCTCACTCCACAGTGTGAAAGAACTGTGGAGAAGCTTGCAGAAAACCTTGGGTGTGTTATCTGTCACTCACTCAGGAAGTGATTCTTCAGGAAGCTTCTAGAAAGATGGTGGGTCTTGAAGCCAGGCAGCTGTGGTTGGACTCCCAGGCCCAACACTCACTGGCTAGGTGAACAGGTTCCTTTCAGTCCTATCCTTTGCACCTTTCGAGAAGCAAAGTTTTTGCAAACCATCATCACCAAATTCTCAGTCTCCCCAATTGGAGTGGGGATGAGTTCGGATTTGACTTGGGTGCATACATGAGTAGAAGTCTCTGTCCTAGAGTAAGAACATCATCTCTGCCCCGCTGCAGGGACTTCTGAAGAAGCAGGGCCAGCAACAGCATATAAAACAATAACAAAATAACAGTAACAGCCAGGGCTCCCGGTTGACAATTGCGCATTATGTCCCAGGCACTGTGCCAGGGATTTCTTGTGCGGAATCTGACTTTATCCTCCTACTTACCCTTTTCAAGCTGCAGCTCATAACCCATTATGGGGTTAGAATTTCAGTTCTGTGGGTCCTGACCAGCATTTAAAAAAAAAAAAAAAGACCGGAATAAGAAGTACCAGAATAGACTATAGGTAATACGGTGAAGGCTTGCTCTGTGGGCTTGTGGCTTCAGCAGTTCTCGGCATCCTCCGTGCTCACCGTGATAAGTGGGATCACCATCAGTCACCATATAGCACTATGACTATCCTGTTTCTTTTTTGTTTTTAAGATTTTATTTATTTGAGAGAGAGAGAGAGTATGAGCAGGGAGGAGGCAGAGGGAGAGGCAGAAGGAGAAATAGACTCCTCACTGAGCAGGGAGCCCGATGTGGGGCTCGATCTCGGGACCCAGAGATCATGACCTGAGCTGAAAGGCAGATGCTTATCTGACTGAGCCCCCCAGGCACCCACATTATGACCATCTTCTTGACTGTATTCCCTATGCCTTACTGTAATCATTTCATAACTGGAGTTTGTACCTCTTAACTGCTTTCACCTGTGTCTCCATCCCCCGCCCCTGCCCCTCCCTTCTGCCAACTACCAGTTTGTTCTCTGCATTTAAGAGTCTGTTTTTTTGTTTGTTCACTTATTTTGTTTTTTAGATTCCACATGTAAGTAAAATCATACGTATTTGTCTTTGTGTGTTTGACTTACCTCGCTTAGCGTAATACCCTGTAGGTCCATCCATGTTGCGGCAAATGGCAAGATCTCATTCTTTTTTATGACTCAGTGGTCGCCCGTTGTGGGTGTGTACCACGTCGTCTTTGTCTTCTTTCCCATTTGTGGATGGGCATTTGGG
>PISX010033807.1:0-14677 GCA_004024625.1 Mellivora capensis | reverse complement strand
GATGAATCCCACCTGGTCATGGTGGATGATCTTTTTAATGTGCTGTTGGATCCTGTTTGCTAGGATCTTGTTGAGAATCTTAGCATCCATATTCATCAGTGATATTGGTCTGAAATTCTCCTTTTTGGTGTGGTCTTTGCCTGGTTTGGGGATCAGGGTAATGCTGGCTTCATAAAAAGAGTCTGGAAGTTTTCCTTCCTTTTCTCTGTACTGTCATTTGCAAATATCTTCTCCCATTCCGGGGGTTGCCTCTTTGTTTTGTTGACTGTTTCTTTTGCTATGCAGAAGTTTTGATCTTGTTGAAGTCCCAAAAGTTCAGTTTCTCTTTTGTTTCCTTTGCCTTTAGAGACATATCTTGAAATAAGTTGCTGTGGCTGATATCAAAGAGGTTACTGCCTATGATCTCCTCTAGGATTCTGATGGATTCCTGTCTCATGTTGAGGCCATTTATCCATTTCGAGTTCATCTTTGTGTACAGTGTAAGAGAATGGTCGAGTTTCATTCTTCTACATATAGCTGTCCAATTTTCACAGCATCAATTATTGAAGATATTTTCTTTTTTCAATGGATATTTTTCCTGCTTTGTCGAAGATTATTTGAACATAGAGTTGAGGGTCCATATCTGGGCTCTCTACTCTGTTCCACTGGTCTATGTGGCTGTTTTTATGCCAGTACCATGCTGTCTTGGTGATCACAATTTTGTAGCAAATCTTGAAATCAGATAACGTGATGCCGCCAGTTTTATTTTTGTTTTTCAACATTTCCTTAGCAATTTGGGGTCTCTTCTGATTCCATACAAATTTTAGGATTATTTGCTCCAGCTCTTTGAAAAATACAGGTGGAATTTTGATCAGAATGGCATTAAAAGTATAGATTGCTCTAGGTAGTATAGACATTTTAACAATGTTTATTCTTCCAATCCAAGAGCATGGAATGGTCTTCCATATTTTTGTGTTTCTTCAATTTCTTTCATGAGTGTTCTGTAGTTCCTCGAGTACAGATCCTTTACCTCTTTGGTTAGGTTCATTCCCAGGTATCTTATGGTTCTTGGTGCAATAGTAAATGGAATCGATTCTCTATTTTCCCTGTCTTTATTTCCATTGTTAGTGTATAAGAAAGCCACTGATTTCTGTACATTGACTTTGTATCCTGCCACATTACTGAATTGCTGTATGCGTTCTAGTAGTTTGGGGGTGGAGACTTTTGGGTTTTCCATATAAAGTATCATCTCATCTGCGAAGACAGAGAGTTTGACTTCTTTCTTGCCAATTTGGATACATTTTATTTCTCTTTGTTGTCTGATTGCTGTTGATAGGACTTCTAATACTATGTTGAACAAGAGTGGTGAGAGTGGGCATCCTTATTGTGTTCCTGATCTCAACGGGAATGCTGTGAGCTTTTTCCCACTGAGGATGATATTTGCTGTGTGTCTTTCATAGATAGATTTTATGAAGTTCAGGAATGTTCCCTCTATCCATATACTTTGAAGCATTTTAATCAGGAAGGGATGCTGGATTTTGTCAAATGCTTTTTCTGCATCAATTGAGAGGACCATGTGGTTCTTCTCTCTTCTCTTATTAATTTGTTCTATCACATTGATTGATTTGTGAATGTTGAACCATTCTTGTAACCCAGGGGTGAATCCCACCTGGTCATGATGGATAATCTTTTTAATGTGCTGTTGGATCCTGTTTGCTAGGATTGTGTTGAGAATCTTAGCATCCATATTCAGCAGTGATATTGGTCTGAAATTCTCCTTTTTGGTGGGGTCTTTTCCTGGTTTGGGGCTCAGGGTAATGCTGGCTTCATAAAAAGGGTCTGGAAGTTTTCCTTCTGCTTCAATTTTTTGAAACAGCTTCCAGAGAACAGGTGTTATTTCTTCTTTGAAAGTTTGGTAGAATTCCCCACGGAATCCGTCAGGTCCAGGACTCTTGTATTTTGGGAGGTTTTTGATCACTGCTTCAATCTCGTTACTAGATATCAGTCTATTCAGGTTGTCAATTTCTTCCAATACCAAAAGTTTATGGTTTTCCATGAATGCATCCATTTCATTACGTTTGTAACTTATTCGCATGTAACTGTTGCTAATAACTTCTGATGATTGTTTCTACTTCCTTGGTGTTAGATGTGATCTCTCCCTTTTCATTTTTAATTTTATTAACTTGAGCTTTCTTTTCTTTTGGATTAGTGTGGCCAATGGTTTATCGATCCTATTGATTCTTTAAAAAAAATCTTCTAGTTTAATTGATACGTTCTACTGTATCTCTAGTTTCTACCTCATTGATCTCTGCTCTAATCTTATTTCCATTCTTACGTGTGGAGTTGGTTTGATTTGTTTTTGATTCTCCAGTTCTTTAAGGTGTAGAGACAGCTGTTGTATTCTGGATTTTTCAATTTTTTGAGGGAGGTTTGGATGGCTTTGTATTTCTCCCTTGGGACCGCTTTGCTGTATCCCATAGGTTTTGGAATGAAGTGTCTTCATTCTCATTGGTATCCATGTATTAAGTTCTTCTTTGATCTCCTGGTCGATCCAAGCATTCTTAAGCAAGGTGGTCTTTAGCTTCCAGGTGTTTGAGTTCTTTCCAAACTTTTCCTTGTGTTTGAGCTCCACTTTCAAAGCATTGTGATCTGAGAATATGCAGGGAATAATTTCAGTCTTTTGGTATCGGTTGAGTCCTGATTTGTGACCCAGATGTGGTCTATTCTGGATAAGGTTCTATGTGCACTCCAGAAAAATGAGTATTTTGTTGTTTTATTTTTTTTGAAAGATTTTATTTATTTATTTGACAGACAGAGTTTACAAAGAGGCAAGAGAGGCATGCAGGGAGAGAAAGGAGGAAGCAGGCTCTCCACGGAGCAGAGAGCCCGATGTGGAGCTTGATCCCAGGACCCTAGTATCATGACCTGAGCTTAAAGCAGGGACTTTAACCCACTTTGCCACCCAGGTGCCCCTCTTCTGTTTTTTTTTTTAGGGTGGAATGCTCTCTATATATCTATGAGGTCCATCTGGTCCAATGTGTCATAAAATATCCTTGTTTCTTTATTGATTTTCTGCTCGGAGGATCTGTCTGTTAGTGAGAGAGGAGTGTTGAGATCTCCTACTATAAATGTATTCATATCGATATGACCCTTTATCTTGATTACTAGTTTTCGTATGTAATTGGATGCTCCCTTATTGGGGGCATAGATATTTACCATTGTTAGATCATCTTGGTGGATAGTCCCTTTAAGAATGATGCAGTGTCTTTCTGTATCTCTGACTACAGTCTTTAGTTTAAAATCTAATTTATCTGCTATGAGAATCGCTACCCTTGTCTTCTTTTGAGGCCCAATGGCATGAAAGATGCTTCTCCATCCCTTCACTTTCAGTCTGGTGTATCCTTAGGTTCAAAATGGGTCTCCTGTAGACAACATTTGAATGGGTCCTGTTGTTTTATCCAATCTGCAACCCTGTGTCATTTTATCAGTGCATTTAGGCCATTCACATTGAGAGTGATTATTGATAGATACATTTTTATTGACATTGTGTTACCTTTGAAATATTTCTTTCTGTAGATTGCCTCTATATTTCCGATCAATGATATTCTTAGGATTTTTCCTCTTTTATAGAATCCCGGTTAGTATTTCCTACAGTGTCGGCTTGGTGGTCACATACTCTTTTAAGCCTTGCCGGTCTTGGAAACTCTTTACCTCTCCATCCATTTTGAATGTCAGTCGTGCTGGATAAAGTATTCTAGGTTGCATGTTTTTCTCATTTAGTGCCCTGAATATATCTTGCCGCCCCTTTTTGACTTGCCAGGTTTCTGTGGACAGGTCTGACGTTATTCTGATGGGCTTTCCCTCTGTATGTTAGGAGCTTCTTTGTCCTTGCTGCCTTCAAGAGGGACTGCCTACAATATAATTCTTCATTCTTGCTACTAGGTGTCTCGAGGACTTTTCAGAATCTATAATCTTGGGCGGTGGAGACCATTCTGCCTCTAGTACATGAATGCTGTTTCCATTCACGAGACTGGGAAAATTTTCATGGAGAACTTGTTCCACTATATCTTCTAGACTTCTTTCTTTCTCCTCCCCTTCAGGGATTCCAATAATTCTGATGTTGGAACGTTTCATGGCATCATTTATTTCCCTGATTCTGTTTTCGTGGCTTCTAAGCTGTTTGTTCCAGGCTTCCTCCTGATCCTTTCTCTCTAACTGTTTGTCCTCCAGATCACTAATTCTATCTTCTGTCTCAGTTACCCTAGCTATTAGAGAATTTAGATTAGACTGGAACTCATTGATAGAATTGTGAACATAATCCCTGGTGGCTTTCAGTTCTGCCCTAACATTGTGAACATCATCCCTGGTGGCTTTTAGTTCTGCCCTAATCAATTCTGTTTGGTCATCCATGGCTCTTTCCAACCTAGCTATTTCCTGGACAATTGTTAGCCTAAATTCCCTTTCCAACATATTGTCTATGTCAATAGCCATTATCTCTGTTGCAGAAAATCTATCTTCTGAATTTTTCTTCTGTTGGGCATTCCTTCTCCTAGTCATTTTGGTGAGAGATGGCTTAACAGATGTAGCTGGATGTTTCGACCATGGTGCAGTCGTCAAGGTGCACCCTTGAATGCTTATGAGCAATCAGGAGTCCCAACCCAAACGAGAGAAAAAAGAAAAGAAAAAGAAAAAAGGAGGTAGAGAGAGAGAGAGACAGGAAAAAAAGGAAAGATTAATGAGAAGGCTCAGACCAAATGGGCCCCAAGGTAAGATTTATGAAGTATACAAACAAAAACAGACAAATAAGACTAATAAAAGTATATGACAATAGAATATATATATATATGTATATATACATACATATACATATATATATATATATAAAAGAAAAAAAACTTTTCAAAAAGAACTCCAAGTGTAAGATTTATATACTATCAGGACAAACACAAATACACAGAAACACTGGCGGAAGAAAAAGATGGGAAATTGGTTATAAATTCTCATTTTGAGCGAGGAAGGTTATTTTGATTCTTTCTGGATGTATTTTTATATCTTAGTTAAAGGACTCAAATTTCCTACTAAAGGAGGATTAAAAATTGGTTTACTTATAGGGGTAGCATTGATTGTGGAATGCGGATTTCCTTGAAGTTTAACTCTATATGAATGTTCAAAAATAAATATACAAAAACGAATAAACTAAACTAAACTAAGCTAAAAATTAAAAAAAAAAAACCAAAAAATAGAAAAGCAAAAGAAAAATATGGGTATATGTATCAAAAAGTTCAGGTTAAAAGGTTATTATGGAATTTGATGTACTGGAAACCTCACTTTGATGCTAAATAGGTTAAAAAAATTGACTTGACCTCCCTCTCAGAGAGAAGCCTCAGTCTGTTCCTTCTGGGTACTGCAGAGCACATACGTTCCCCCTGCCTGCTGGCAGAGCACATTCCTATTCGTGGTCCCTGGGGACACAGGAACTCCCGCTTTTACCCAAAACCATGACAGCGGTGGCTGTCTGGGCAGCTCTGGACCACCAGAGAAGTGCCAAGCAGTGATCACACACTGAGATTTTCCTGCTGGCCTGGGCTGGGAGTGCCTGGTCGTCCCGGGTCCAAGAGTGCCAGGATGGCACTTCTGTGCTACTCTCTCAGGGGAGGTTATTGGGCACAAGCATCTCAATCTCTGTTAGCACGGTACGGAACTCCATGGAGAGTGCAAAAAGGCTGTGTTTCTGCCAGCTGGTGAGTCTCTCAGCCCCTCACAGGACCCCACGTGCTCTCAGGCACGCTGGCAGCTCAGGGACCAAGACGTGGTTTCTCTGCTGCATTCTCTCTGGCTCAGCACCAGGGGTGGCTGTCCTGGGTCTGGGGACGTAAGCCCCTGTCCCTAACCGCCCCGATACCCACAATTTCCCTCGTGATCCTTTGCTCTTTTTGAGTGCTTTCAACCAGACTCCACGTTAAAGCTAGTCCCCAGACACAGGGCACTCTCGTATTGGGGTATTACTTTCCAATGGGTTGCCTCTGGTGGCTCCTGCCCCCATTTTTGTTTATCTTCCAGTATCAGTCCGATGTTCCCACTCTGATTTACCTGCCCACTGGTGTCTTCTGCTCCTGTAGAGATCCAGATGTTTATAGTTCTGATCTTAGGCTGATTTCATGGGTGATCAGAATTCTTTGGTAGGTAATCAGCTCACTTTAGGGTACAGGTTGAAACAGCGTCTCCTCCTATTTCCCTGCTATCTTCTGATTGCTGTTCTTATTTCTGGGAATGCCATTAAACATTGATGGTGTTTGAACTGAAGGTTTAGATTGCTTTTTGCAGTGTGTACTTTTTGATTACATATATTCTTGTGATCCATTAGTATGGGATGTCTTTGGACTTCATTCTGTCTTCTTGAAATTCTTTCATTAATTATTTATGGTTTTCAGGATACAGGTCTTTCCCTTCTTGATGAAAATAATCCATAAATATTTTATTCTTTTTGAGTGATTATGAATTAAAAATTATTTTCATAATTTCTCTCAGTGATAACTTGTTATTCATGTATAGAGATAAAACTCATTTTTGTATATTGAATCTGTGTCCTTTAGCTTGACTTAATCCATCTGTTGGTTCTATGAGGATTTTTGTAAAATCATTATGGGTTCCATATATCATATCATGTTCTCCTAATAAGTAAAAAATTAACTGTGAATATAGCTTGATGTTATCTAACTGGGAAAAAAGATACAGGTATGCTGAGAGATCATTTAGAAATTGTCTAAAATGTTTTGTGGTTAGTGTAAGCAAAGGAATCCATAAATGTGGCTTGTTTCCATTTACTAGAAACATTTACATATTTCACCCAGATATACAGAGCTGTGGCTTTGACCAGTTATTCCCCCACACTTTCTCACCCTACAAGCTGTGCCTCTTGGGAGGATTCCACCATTCTCACTGCTTTCTGTCCTTTGACCCAGGGCTTGACTCAGCTGCTCAGAAAATAATTCCCAAAATAGTGTGCTTTGGAAGAACCCTATTTTTTCATAGATTTCCTAGAAGACATCCTCCAAAACATTGAATTTTTACAGATTTTTTTTTTGATCTCTCTGGGATCCTTGAAGATGTCTAAGGTTGAATGTGGCTTCTTTTGCAGACAGGTAAGTGAGTCCTGCCATACTCCTGCAATGTCTCTTGTGGCCACCTAAGGGTTGTGTGTGCTCTTATTGAAGAAATGGATCCACCTCTGCAGAAGGTAGAAGTTAACTTCCTTTAGGACTTCCTTCATGATCTTAGACAATTGCTTCAAGGATTATTTACTATAAAGATTCTTTGAGGTCTATTGACAATTCCCTACAAGTGACAACCTAAGGTAATACAGTGACTAAACAGTGTATCTTCTAGCACATGCAGATACATAAAATTATAAATGACTGAATGAAAGTGGACCCTCCCCTCATATGAGACTCAAAATGAACACCAGATGGGTCACAGACCTAAATTTAAGAGCTAAAACTATAAACCTCAGAGAAGAAAGCCTAAGAAGGAATCTTCCTGACCTTAGATTTAGCATCTCTTTCTTAAGAATGACGCCAGAATCAACAAGTGGAAAAAGAGATACACAGGTAAATTTGTCATCAACACAACTGCCTTTCTTGGGCTCCCCACGTGCTCCCAGGCACCAGGTAGGAACTGTAACAGTCTTTCTATCTACATCCTACTTACCTCTACCCATTATTATCTCTAACTAAGGGATGGGGTCTATAGCTTCAGAACCCTGCCTGGGGTCACCCAGCTTCAAAGAGGTTGAGTAGGGGCTAGAACTGCTGTCTCTCTGCCATCGGACTCTGTGCTCCAATCGCACAGCACCGACCTGGAATTCAGAGGTGTGCAAAGATCCACATGCCAACCCCCAGACCTAGAGACCTCACTGAACTCAGGGGGCAGTGACACCACTATGATTGGGGCTCGGCTTTGTTCTGTTGTCTGACGATGGCAGGACTTGGCACTGAGGATTCTCCCAGTTCCAGCCAGCCTTTGTCTGGGCAGGAGGAGGTTTCTCACTGGGTACCAGGCACAAAGGTTCATATACTCTCAGAGCTGAGAAGTCCCTTCTAAAGCATCTGGAATGCAGCCTTCTTGTCAGGTGGGGCCAACAAAGATAGACAAGGCCTGGGATCTAATCCTACCTCTGCCTCACTGTGGAGTATGGAGAGGGGCAGTTTCTTAAAGCTTTAGCTTCCTTATTCATCAAACAGAGACAGCATTTCTACCTTCCTCATGGAATTTTTATAGAGATTGACTGACATGATTTATGTTCTCAATGGACACGCAGTCATCCCTGGCTCTACCTGCTTAAATTAGCTCACTGTGGGCCCACTGCTGCCATGAGCTCTGGGCCTCTGCCTTACTCTGTCCCTTCTGCCTGGCAAGCCCGGCTCCCACTAACTCAATTGTCTTTCCAGAAAGCCTTCATCCCCTCCAATATGGGTTACTTGTCCCTCAGCTGGGATCCCACAACACTGGTCCTCATCCATCAGACCCAGGCCAGCCCTGGGTCAGGATCTTACCCAGAGCTTGTGTCCTGTAAATGGACAATACTCAGTGTGGAGACTGTCAGTCTGGAGCTTCCTAAGTTGTCATCTGTTCTTGGAACAAATGATGGGGTGCCTTGTGATGGAGCTCTTTCCCTGCAAAACAGGCAAATGAGCTGCCCTCACCTCCATCATGACTGTCTCCTATCTCACCCTATTGTATAATCATTGGTACATAGCATCTTAGGCTTCCTTGCCTGCCAGGATACCAGAACCTTTTGATGGTCAGAGTTGAAAGGATTTTCTGGAGGTGAATTTGTTTTTTGATGGACCTGTTGGAAAGATGAAGCCTGACCACTCCTTACAAACATACAGAGAGCCTGTGCCCCTGACCAAGAGTGCAGTGCCCAAGCCCATAGCAGCCGTTCCCCTAGTGCTCAGAACTCTCCTTCTTACTGAGTTCCCATTCACTGGTGTTTCTCTCTCTTCTTCCAGGAAGAACCCCAGATGTACTCTCTCTGTAGACATACTTTCTGTGCCTTGTTAGCTCCATCTTGTGGCAGAGAAGACAGGGATTACTACCATGGCTTCAGATCAAGTGGACGCCCCCTACCCAAAATTGTGGGAGGATGGTCTGGATGATCTGGAAACACAGCCTCCTCTCCCACATAAGCTGAATTTGAGGGATACTAAGATTGGGGCAGGTGTACATGTCATGGCTAGGGGAACCTAAGGACTGTGGATGAGCCATATCCAGTGCCAAATCCCTTGGTAGAGGCTCTCTCCATCCTGCAGTCCATGAGCAGCCAATGTGCATTGTAAGGGCACTCTTGTTCACGCAGGCTTAAGTGGTTTTTGCTGTCCCACTGAAACTATATCTGGATGAACACAAGTCTGTAATTCACTGACCTGCGCTGTCCTTAGAGGTTCTTCCCTGAGATGATGTGGTCCAGCCAGGGTAGACAGGGAGCAACCTGATAGGAATGGCCTGGTCTGCACTCCTCTGCTGGCCTGGAGCAGGGTGTGGTTGCTCAAATTAGAATCTGAGTTATGGAGCACAAGGGGCTGGAGTGGCTGGAGCATATCACCAGACAGGGCCCGTGTGATGTGTGTTCCAGGAAACGGGAAGTGATACTTATGGGGGAGGATACATGAAGGGGGTGTGGGAAAGCTCTTCCATGCTCTATGGTCACATACACTACCAATGGACTCCCTGCTGGCTTGTACTCATGGTTTCAGGTCTCATCTATGGACACCATGCCCCTCCTTTCCCAAGGAAAGCTGCATTGAATAAAGAGAGCATAGAGAAGCATGGAGCCTGACCTCCAAAAATGTGGTTAAAGTGTGTTCCAGAAATGGTGTTTATAGGAGTCAGACACAAAGTATAAAGATTTATTGCACAGAAGTACTTACTACTTTAATGATGAGAGTCAAATAATTGGAAATGGCTCAGTTGTTCAACAGATGGGGCTTTGAGTGGTTTCACTGAGAATGTCCAAGGGGACAGTAGAGACAGTCCCTATCCACTGTAGGGACATCAGGTAGAACAAGAGCCCAACCCTAAAACTCTCCCTGCTGCCCTTCCCCTGTCTTATGCACACACACACGTGCGTGTGCATTAGTACACACTAAATCCAGAGGGAAAAGCATGGAAACAGGACACCATCTCATTATAGGCGATTTATTCATGGAAGAAGGAACATGTATTCTTTGATTCATATTTAAATCATTATTTTAATACATAAATATAGTCTGCCTAAACCTGAAGAACTATTTATTTTATTACCTGACTTGTTAACTAAAAAATGGGAAGATTTAAGAAATAATTCTTGTATTTTCAAAATATGCCCTCTAGAATGGTTTAAACGTGGCCTATGCAGGAAAATGAAAGAATTTAAGGTGTCTCATCGACCTTTAACATTTTCCTGGTTTCTGCCTTTCAAGGTATCCTTATAAAAGGTAACACAATTCCGGGTCATGAAAGTAGCTCATTTTGGGGCTTCCCGTGATCATTGTTGTTTCAGAAACATTCATTTGTAATAAAATGTTTTTTTAATAAAATATGGGAAAAAAAGATTTTTGTATCTTTCTTGTGTTCTGTAGACAGACAGAGAAGGTCATATTGTAGGATTCCAGGCACATGAAAATCTCAGACAGAGTAAAGTACCATAGACAGAGAGAAAAGCAGTGGTTGCTGGGACTGGGGTGAGGGAAGGAGCCGTGAGTGATAAGGAGGCCAGGTTTTTCTCTGTGACGGAAATGTTCTTCAAGTAAATGGTTGTGCAACACTCTTAAAGTACTTAATGGCACCTCCATATACCATTGAAAAGGATTAAAGTAAAATTTTATGTAAACTCAAGTTCTACTTTATTTAATGAACAAAATCTATTAAGCCACTATACAGGTGTATAAAAAACACAAAAATTACAAAGAGAGCAATGACAGAGGAGGGGAAACCATCTTTGGGGCTCCAGCCAGCATAAGCTGTTGCATGGGGGCTGAGGCTGGTTGTTACACTGAGACAGATGCTGGCTCAAATCCTTCACAAACCTCAATAGCAGGGGCTAGACCCAGCTGGACCTCCGGCAGAGGAGCTGGTAGCTCTTACATCTCAGGAGAGTTAAATAGAGTCCTGACCACCACCTGCTCTGGCTCCAACAGGGGAGGTGCTGCTACCACTCTTCTTAACATGTGAGCTCCAGCACCAGGGATGGTTTGGGCCAGCTTTGTCTCCGAAGATACAGAGGGTTCCACAGTGGGAGCTAAGGAGAATTCCTGATGTGGTTCAGGCTGTTGCTCTGGACCTGGTGCTGGAGCTCCATGAAGAGAAAGTATAATCAGGATGATTGAATTTCCATGTCCTTTATAAATAAAGGAAACTTTTCCCACCACTCAATGTTGCCTGCATTTCCAAGAACCAGTCCCTGTGAAGTATCCATGACTGAAGACCAAGGGGAAAGTGAACTGAGACTATTTATTGCTCTCCACCTGACTGCACTCTATGGAGGATTGTTCAGTGTGGCCGACCCCGTCCCTTCCTCAGGACCACATCAGTCACCCCAGTCCCTCTCACCCACAGCTTCTGGCTCCATGATCTCGAGGCATTGCAGCTGTGAGCACAGATGCTGGGCACGGTGCTCCAGGGCTTATCCTGGCATATTGAGCCACATGTATGCCAGTAGCACTTTCAGACTGGGAAATTCTGGGGGCTGTAAAAATATTCAGAATATTTTTCTACAGATGTGTTCAAGAAAGAGGAGATTGCTCTGGGGATACACAGTTAGGAAGAGGAATCAGAGGACAGATCACCCTCCCAAACGAATATCTCAGGGAAACCTGTGGGAACCTGGGACCTTGGGCATCCAGCTCCTATCAGAGTAAAGTTCTACTCCTTGTCCATCCTGCCTGAGACAGGCCTGGTTACAGACAACAGGCTGGCAGGAGACTCAATGAGTGGGCGATCTTGATGAATGGTGGGACCATTTTGCCCTACATGGTGGATCTGGACACACTCTGTAGTCTATCTCCTGGTGCACATGCCACTTGAATTTAACTGCATGTGCCCTCTTAATTTCCCTCACTGCACACGCCACTGCTCTCTGAAGATCCAACCAAGGAGGGAGCAAATGGACTCTGTCTCTAGCCAGGTCTTCCCAGGATCCTCCCAATATTTCAAAAGTTACCTCCTGTGCCCATGTGCTGCCTCTTTCACTAGGTGCTATGAGTGGGTCTCCTTCTACTGACACTAATCTCCCACAGGGTTTGGAGTATCTGGTCCCTAAACTCTCACTGGATCTCCTGAGAACCCTATGAACACCCAGTGTCCAGGTTTCAACATATTGCTGAGTTTGGTGGTTTCCACATACTCTGGTCTAGGTCCCAGGATTGGGGTAGAGACAGGAGTGAGAGGGCCTGGTGATGCGGAATGACTCTCTTAGGGGCTAACGCTGATATCCATTCCCCTCTGCTCTGCCATAATACCCACACCCACAGCATCCCAGGGCCCCTTCCTTTTTCCAGAAGAAACTCTCAGACCTTCACCCTTAAAAGGAATCAGAGCTGTGTGGCTTGAGAATCCAAGAGTCCCTCCAGCTCACAGTATCCTTTCTGCTCTGGTGGAGAGGGAAGGTCCTCCTGCATCATCCCAAGCTCACTCATATGTTTCACAGCGCCTGGGCTATGCTGGATTCATCATAGCTGAAGAAAATGCACCCATATCTAAAGGAGGCCAGTGGGCATCACATGAAATGTCCTGTGGATGCTAAATCTCACTGTGTCCATTATCACTGTATGACCCCTGACCAGTCTGAAGACCTGGGCTGTTATCTGCTCTGTGCAGGGATCACAGTCAAGGCCTAGAGAAGCACCTGCACCTACTGGGGCTTCCTGAATAATTGATGAATAAAAGGGACCCAACCAGCCCATCACAGATATCTGAGTGGGCCTTGGAATGCCTCTGCAATCTGGGGATCCCTGCTCTGCTTTTACCCAAACACAGACCCCCAAAAGACTCTCAGGTATCTCTTTAAATGGCAAAAGAGCCCAACTCAAGATCATAGTGATAGTGAGGGATGAGTCAGAGGCTTTATCATGACAAATGAGTACAACCACAGGTCCTCTAGCAGAACTTTGCATGGGCCCAGGCACCCAGGTGCACTTTCCAATCAAGACCCGACTGGGTCCCTAAGATAACTGTGCCCCAGTCAGAGGAGCAAACTGGGGCTCTGGAATTTTGGGACATTCCCAAGACTCACAGCAAGTGGTAGCCAAATCCAACTGAGCAGTTATGGACAGGGTGCTCAGCTTGCAAAAAGGAAGTTCAACAACTTTTGGGTGGTGGCAATGTCTTGATATGTGCCCAGGAATGTGTAGGCATAGCTGATTTCTCTTCCTAGGAAATTAGGCACCAGATGTTGTGTTTGCTTCTCTAATAGGTTGGCCTGGTTTGTCCATAGCACACAGGTCTCACTCTTCTTCATCAGTGATCCATATTTACCCTGATGTGAAACAGAGGAGACATGAGTCAGTTCTGTTTCTGGGAGGGTTAGGTGTTGGAGCACAGACTGAAACCCCAAGATGCCAGTGACTTATGGCAAGAGGTGGAAGAAGAGGGCCCACAGTCATTAAAAACAATAATGTGACTGGGTGGTTCCTTGGCTTAATCCTAGGAGTCATGGTTTTTGTTCAGGTCTTGATCTCAATGTCCTGAGATTGAGCTCCTTGTAGGGCTGCATACTTAGGGCAGTATCAGCATGAGAATATTGTCTCTCCCTCTGTTTCTCTCCACTCCCCCCCTGCCTCTCTCAAATCAGTCAATCAACCAATAAATTCAGAAATATTTAAGGAAAAATAAAACATTTCCTGGTAGACATACAATGAATTGAAGTCAGTGATATCTGACCTCGATAGTATCTCACATCAGATTGTGAGATATATATTGTTAGCACCTCCCTGCATGAAGGAATCTATCTTGTGGTTTCTGATAACACATTCCATTCTTCAGATGAGAGCACAGAGTTGTGTTTTTTTTTTTTTTTTTTTTTTTACGTGATACAGCTAAGGATATTAGGGCATGTAGGATGTTTCGTGTAGCACTATGAGTTAGCAGCAGAAGAGAATCACATCAAAGTCCTGCATCATTGAAGGGCTCAATGGCTTTAACAAGTGACTGGACTTCTGTAATGTTGTTCAGAAGAATGAAGCCCCTGCCCATGACCCTGGTGGGGTATGAGGGATGTGTTCATTCAAAACCAAAAGGCAGAATAAGCGACAGAGTACCACTGGCAATATGTCCCTTTGGGTAAATGTCTTCCAATTCACCATGATCATGTGTAAGACTTGCAGAACCGAGGGAGGACTGTCAGGTCAGTGGGGACACCTGGGTGCACATGTTAGGAAAATACATAGCACAGCGCAAAAAAATTCTAGATGAATCTCATGAGACATGGCTTAAAATCTCTTTTCTGATATTATTACAAATATGTGGACAATTACTCTACATATGGCCAAGGTAGGGGCAGGGAAATGAGGGCAAGTTTGAAAAGGAGATGGTGATGCAGATTCATGTGGCTTTGGGACTCTTGGAGGGAGCCCACAGCAGTACTAGTCTGGCTTCTGGGACATGGGTACAATTCTGATTCACTGGGACCCTGTGGGATGGATTTCCCCAGCATCTGCACTCA
>PISX010033806.1:0-14692 GCA_004024625.1 Mellivora capensis | reverse complement strand
TTTTCAACTTTTTGAGGAACCTCCACGCTGTTTTCCAGAGCGGTTGCACCAGCTTGCATTCCCACCAACAGTGTAGGAGGGTTCCCCTTTCTCCACATCCTCGCCAGCATCTGTCATTTCCTGACTTGTTAATTTTAGCTATTCTGACTGGTGTGAGGTGATATCTCATTGTGGTTTTAATTTGTATTTCCCTGATGCCAAGTGATGTGGAGCACTTTTTCATGTGTCTGTTGGCCATCTGGATGTCTTCTTTGCAGAAATGTCTGTTCATGTCCTCTGCCCATTTCTTGATTGGATTATTTGTTCTTTGGGTATGGTACTGGCACAAAAACAGACACATAGATCAATGGAACAGAATAGAGAGCCCAGAAATAGACCCTCAACTCTATGGTCAACTAATCTTCGATAAAGCAGGAAAGAATGTCCAATGGAAAAAAGACAGCCTCTTCAATAAATGGTGTTGGGAAAATTGGACAGCCACTTGCAGAAAACTGAAATTAGTTTCAATTTAAATAAGTTTTTTTTTTTAACATCAGCTTATTTCAAGGTTTTTGCTTCCTCTTACCTCTCATACACACAGTAGTTACAGATAAACCAGTCTTCATACAAATGAGTTTAAAGTAAGTATTTGGTAAAGGGAACATCATTTTTGTCAATCAATACACCACATCTTTTGAAGGTAAATGTGCCACATTTCATTTCAATTCATATTATTATAAAGAAATCAACACTCATTGACTTTTTAAAAATTTACAACTCTCTATAGCCTTTCATTCCACTAATAGGGCGATGTTTGCTATTTCTAATGTTTAATAATAATATTCTAACTCAGAAGTTTAGATCTATTTGTCAAGTACCTTTGATAATAAATTGAATGTGTGTCTGTAGCTAAACACATTAGTTTAGTTTAGGGGTCCTTATTATGTTAAACAAAATCTTTATTTATAAAAAGTATTTGAAAATAGTGTTTCCAAATATGTTAATCTATTGAACATAGAGAAGCTGACTAATAAGGGAGGCATATGTTTTTATTTATTTATAGGTTGACTTTCATCTAACCACCAAAATAAGCTCTTTGCAAAAGGCATAGAGTGGCAATGACAATTTCCTCCATGTTTAGGGGATTGTATAAAAATAATCAGTAGCAGTAGTGCCTGGGTGGCACAGTGGGTTAAACATCCAAGTCTTGATTTCAGCTCAGCTCATGATCTCAGGGTCATGAAATTGAGCCCCACATGGGGCTCCATGCTCAACGGCAAGTCTGCTTCTCTTCTTCTTCCTTTCCTTCTTTCCTTCCCCATTCTCAATCTCTCTCTCTCTCTCTGTCTCTCAAATAAATGATAAATAAATCTTAAAAAAATATAAAAATGAGGTGCACCTGGCTGGCTCGGTTGGGCATCTGCCTTCAGCTCAGGTCATGATCTCAGGGTCCTGGGACTGAGCCCCACGTTGGGCTCTCTGCTCCATGGGGAGACTGCTTCTCCCTCTCCCTCTGCCTGCCACTCTCATTCTCTCTATCAAATAAATAAATAAAACCTTTAAAAATAAAAAAAATGAAAGTAATCAGTAGTATAGAGGATTAAGTTAATTATTTTTGAATATAAATTTATAAGAAATGAAATTTTAGCTAGGGTTATTCTTTTTTAGATTTTTTAAAAAAGTAATTTAAAGGAAATAGTGAGAAGCTTTTAAGTTTGTAGATTTTAAATGACACTTATTTCTTTGAGGATAAAGAAATGCCAAGTGATGAAAATAAACTAAAGAAACAAATATGAGACTGTATTTATGTGGAGGGAAGGGACAGATGAGCTTAACATGTGTTCCTAGAATGTGGTTTATGGGCTATAGTTCAGAGTCTAAAATGAGATAAGGAGTTTGTGATAGAATATAAATCAATTATACTGTGTTAAGTGGACTATATATATAAAAAGTCCAAAATCAGTGTACAGTCTCACAGGGCTGATATCAAGAAGCAAGCTTCCAGCAGGGTCACATCCCTTTGGAGGATCTTGGGGAGAATCTATCCCTTGCTTCCTCTGCATCAGGGGCTGCCAGCATTCTTTAGTTTATGCTGTGTAACTCCAATCTCTGCCTTTCCTGATCACATTGCCTTATACGCTTATGTGTGAAATCTCGTTCTGCCTCTTTCTTTTAAGAATACTGATGGTTGCACTTTGGGCACTTGGGCAAATAATCGAGTATAAATTTCTCATATCAAGATCCTTAATGTAACATTGGCAAGCCATTGCCATATAAGATAACATACACGGGCTCTAGAGATTAAAACGTGGACATTTTTTATGGGGCCATTACTCAGCATAGTATAGCACCGAAAAAACTGATAAAGAATTTAATGGTAAAGAACTAAAAATTTAATATGTTTGCCATTCATTAATTTAAAAAAAGCTTGAGGAATATCATGGTAGAGTACTTACTGTATTTATAGTTCATTTTTGACCCTTATTATTATGCAATTTTTTGCAAAATTAATTTCTTTCATAATTTTGTTGCAAGGTCCTTCTCATTATTGGTTTTAACTCATTAGTTACTAAATATATGTTTTTTGAATTTTGTTATATTTTTATTGCTAAATGATAGCCCTTACATGAAAGATTTTTGCATAACAATGTATTAGCCTTAATTTTATATATCTATATATGCATATATGATATTAAATTTACAATACTTTATTCTGATATTTTGAGAAAATATCAGGCAATTGAGTAAATATACCATTGTCTTTATTTCATAATGACTTAAAAATATCAATTTTTTAATTTAATGGCATTAAAAATATCACACTCAAAGATTCTCTTTATTAATTTACCATATTACAAATAGAGTTGTGTTGCCTTAATATTTTTTTCTCAAGTTACTATAGATTGGATTGTATTCCCAAACTGCAAAACATATGTATTGTACATTTTTGTTGTTCTTAGAAATTTAAAGGCAAGGCAAAAAGCCACTAGGCCAAATGAAATCAAGGTCCAAAGAGTATATGAATACGTGCACGCACTTTTATCTTTTGGCCACTTGTCATAATTTCATAAGTCTTTCGGAGTTTAAGTACTAAATTATTTAAATTAAACTTGGGCAAAGTGAGTTGCTCTATCAGATTTTTCTTTTTCTTTGTTACTGATTACTGCAGTTTTGCACTTTGCAGAAAGCATACTAAGTCATACATTATTACTTCCTTTTTTCTGCCAACAAATGGTATCTGTTTTTTTGTTAATTATTCTTCATTTAGACACTTCACAGGGATATTTATTTCCCCCAAAGTGTTTATTTTTGATTTGTATATCTTATGCATTATAAGTTCACCTAGGTACAGAGGCTTTAAGAGTAGGCTTATTATATATCAGTTCTTTCTTACACTTTGTTGAAGTTTGGCAACATCAAATGAGTTGTTTTTCTGATTAGCCTGGTCATAGCTTACATTATGTGAACTCTTTAAATATTAATATATCATCACATTGTGTTCTTTTGGATCATTGCACAATTCAGACAGATTGAAACCACTACAGAGTGACTCCTATTTAGAAAAATGTGCAACGCTAGTGCCCTGAAACAATTGATAAATTAACCACACCTGTGAACTCCCTTACCTACCAATATTCCCCAAGTTTGGACTGAGGGAGAGCAGAATTTGTCACCCCAAAATATGTCTCTTTGGCATATGTCTCTTTGGCATTCTCAATAGGAATTATCTTGGGCTGGTTAGTTTTAAGAAAGAGCAGGCACAGGAGAAGCTCTGAAATCCTAGTAGAAGTTACCCTTTTGTAAGTGACATATACATTTATAAGGGAAATTTCCATTTGTAAGGCTTTATCCCTCTTTGAACCAACAAGAGAAGAATAACTAAATCTCTAGAAATTCTTACTAATGTAGAAGGAAACTAATTTAAATCTGCATAACAGTCATACCCTTGATTAATTGTGCTTTTCCTAATAAGCTCCTATCACTGGCTTCTCTATCCCCCAACATCTTTTCCTTGTTTTTAGCTGGAGATAGTGTTTAAGGGTTTAAGGCAGTGATTTAGGCTATTTCAGGAAGTTACTCAATTCTTATGGTTATCTCCCATGTATACAAGAGGTATACATGTTTCTCAGCTTTCAGTTTCTTTGTTTTGTTTTTTACTATTAATCTTTTTTTTTTTTTAATTACATGCAGGAGTTCAGCCAAGAACTTAGAAGGGTAGAGGGTTAACTGTTTTTCCTCCTTTACTGTGTGTTGGCTTCAACAACTCTGTCCATACAAGGCAGTCCTGGCACAAAGGTTGTGTGGATTGGTGGAAGGTTCACATGGACTCAAGCTGGGCCAATGAAATTCTTTTTTTTTTTTTTTTAAGATTTTATTTATTTATTTGACAGACAGAGATTACAAGTAGGCAAGAGAGGCAGGCAGGGAGAGAGAGGAGGAAGCAGGCTCTCCGCGGAGCAGAGAGCCCGATGTGGGGCTCGATCCCAAGACCCTGGGATCATGACCTGAGCCGAAAGCAGAGGCTTTAACCCACTGAGCCACTCAGGTGCCCCAGGCCAATGAAATTCTTAAGGAATCTCAAATTGAAAAATAAAGACACCAATCTCTCTCTGCAGGTCCCATTTGAAATGAATTGAGATGGCCATCTTCTTCTAGGTATTCAAGGATACAGAGAAGTCTGTTTCTCATATGGATGAAACAGAGACATGCAGGAAGCATGCAGCTCTAGCAAAGCAGCAAAGGTCTCTATTTCTCACTTTTTCAGTTTCTTATTTCACCTCATCATGAAGCACCTTATACTGGTTTGAACCAATTTTTTTACAAGATGCATTATCTTTGTTGGGGAAGAAAAAACTTCTTTCTACCCTTTAGATTCTTTTGCTGGTCTAATAATCAAATTAACATAAGAGAGATTAACTGAGAAAAATTTAATTACATATGTATGAGGCTTGGGAAAGGACAATGAGACCTAAAGAGAGCAGGTCAATTGAGGTTTATATTCCATCTTGAGCTGAGGAATGGGATAGGGACTAGGGGCTTTAAAGAGGAGGAGTGTGATTCACAGGACAATAAGACCAGATGTTGGGTAATTAGATGTTTTTTCTGCCATACAGATAGGTCATTCAGTTAAAAAAGTTATCTCTGTAATAGTTCTCTTTTTGGGCCAAATCCCTATCTAAATTCTTTTAGGTAGTTTGAGGGAGATATGAAAGTTTATCTTGAATCTGCTTGGTCTTAATTGGCTTCAACTCAAAATAGTCTACATGCCAAAGCAGTATATTTTGGGAAGACTTTTTCTGAACTCTCTCATCTGAACCCTCTCATACTGTAACCACAAGAATATTTATTGAAATATATTCACACATTTTAGGGACATTTTAAAAGAGAAATATACTCCTCATCTCAACCCTCCCCCCACAAAAGTTGCATTTTACAAAGTTGAAATTGAAGGCTCAGAAGCCTAATTCAATAGAGCAAGTGCCTGATTCGCAAAGAAATAAAAAGACATGCATTTTGAGATTTATAGATATTAGATTTCTTTTTTTTATTGTTTTGCTTAAGTTCTAACACAGTAACTATTCTTCCTGCTATTTTTAAGTGTTTGGAAAATACATTTTTTTAACTCAAAGAAGAGTCTGTTTAAAAATTTCTCTCTTTGGGGCACCTGTGTGGCTCAGTCGATTAAGTGTCTGCCTCTGGCTCAGGTCATGTTCCCAGGGTCCTCGCAAGGAGCCCTGCATTGGGCTCCCTGTCCAGCAGGGAGTCTGCTTCTCTCTCTCCCTCTGTGTGCTCTCTTACTCTTTCAAATAAATCAATCAGTTAAAAAAAAAATTGATCTGTTTATTTATTTCTAAATCTATAATTACTATTTACTGAGTGCCTAAAATGTACCAGGCCTTCTCTTTCACATACATTTTCTAATTTAATTCTCATAATATCCCATTCAAAGATGTATGATATCTACAAGTTTAATGGAAGATCAGCTGGAGACTTAAATAGTTAGGTGTCATGCCTTAATCCCCGCTAACATGTCAAATCCAAGTCTGATTGCCACAAAAGACCATAGTTCCGATTTCCCCATCATCTCATGGACATTCACTCCCAGGCAATTTACCCCTGTCTTTAATTTAAAACAGCTTAGCTGGCACTGTGTTTTGGTTCTACGTATCCTTTGGCTATATGTTCTCCTCTTCAGGAACAATATGCTAAATAAAAAGAGAGGAAAAAATTAGGTATATACTTAGATCTAATTTAGAGTAAAGGAAAAGCCAAATAAATTCCTTTTTAAGTTTCAGACCTAGATTATAGAATTTTTTTTCTAATAACAGGTTAACAGAATTATCTTAGTTTTCATTTTGGATAATTTCTTGTGTTAATAATAGAGGCAAACCTGGGGTAAGATTTACAACGTAAGAGTGACTATTTCTAACATATCATCCAGAGATCTAGGCATGTGACATACATTATAGTTGTCATTTTACCTCTTATAGCTAGACCAATTGTAATATTTTGGTTTATAAAAACACATTTTATCACTTTTGTCAAGTTCTGTAAGTTTTGTTAGGGATTTCTGCTATTATGACTGTAATTCGCATATATAAAATGCACCCTTTATAATTTTTACCCTAAATTTCTAAATTAAATATATGCCTCAACAGTTTCTAACAGTCCCACAATTTTTGAAATAAAAGTGCTCTTATTTTTTAATGTAGGTAGAAGATAATAATCTTCCTTTAAAATGCATAGTGTTGATAGTCTGTTCCAAGGATATCTTTTGATTATTCCCCTTAATGAGTATAATAGACAAAAGATTACTGCTCTTCATATCCATGTAAAAATTAAAAAAAAAATTAAGCTGTTTAGGGAATTAAAATCACCCAGAAAATGTGTTTTTGAATAGTTTATTCAAGATGAAAAAAGCAGAAATTAATTGACAAATAATGTCTCCACCCATACAGAGTTAGGATATTTTTATTAGCAAGAAGAGTGTCACTGGCTTTAAAGATTCTTAGCCAAAAGGAAATTTCTTCCAGTTACAAGGAAAAATAATGAAAAAAAGTAATACACTATGATACCTGTTGCAGTGATGGATAACTGAAGTGTAAAGAAGACAAAAATAAGCAGGAATACTTTTTAATGCAAATGACATTTGACTTGTAATAAACATGTTAAGAAAAAAACGTTATGGACATTAATAACATCTAATTTCTGCATCCAAACTTACAGCTTTCTGATCTTTTTATTACATGCATTCCTTTATAAAGTTGATAAGATGTTTTCTTCTTCCAGAAACTCTATTTTCCAGGCAGGCCTAAATTTGAGAGCTTTACCTGCAGATGTATTACTCATCTGTCATTAAAGCGCCATCACCACAATGATGTATAGTTCCAATACATCATCAGATTGCCATCACCCCTGTGATGTATTACTTACACTGAAATAGCTGTCAGGAACAGGTGGTGGAAACTCAGCAACTTTTAATATATTCTTTTGAAAAAGATTATAAACATCTCTTCCCATGAAAAAACTTCATGGTGAATGTCGTTCAATTTGAAATAGAATTTTACCCATACATGCCAGAGCATAATACATTTGTTCTTAATTTTGGGTTACTCATAGTTAAGAACTGAAACTGGGTAAAGACCAAAAGCCTGTGAGACTGCATATAGAAACAGATCTTTAGTCCAATAAGTTTGGTTTGGTTTAAAAGGCATTCTAAAATAGGAGAATGAGTTTTTCTTACTCTGAGAGAAATGTACGGATATTTTAAAAACAAAGCCGTGTCTCAAAACACATTGCACTCCTTTTTCTGTTTAGAAATTTAAAAAAGAATCATTAAAATAGTTTGTATTCTAACTTCCTTTTATTCACCTTAATGACAGCAATTTTCAACATATTGTACCTGGGTTATAGGAGATTTCTCAATCTATAACCTAATGGCTTATTTGGATCATAAACAGTCTGATTATTAAATATGCCTTAAATATGCCTTCAGTATATTTGTTTCACATGGTTTGCAGCTGTTTTAGGGAAACAAAATTATTTTTGGTGTAGTCAAGAAACTTTCAATTTTAAGGAAAACATAACTGGCTCAAGTCACGAGAGGGGGTCTGGAAGCAGAATATCAGCATTCTACGGGTTCCTAATTCCCCATCGAGCTACATCCTTTCTCATGTGCACCTGCTCTATTCCCCTCCTCTGCTTGGTAAACAAGACCAGCTGTCTTTTATTACTTTCCTGATTAATTCCATCCATGATTTTATGTGCCCTTAAAATTATAATTCAGGTGATCATTATTATCTATTTCTCAGCACTTTTCTGAATCAGAATTCCAGGGGAAGGGAGTTTGATTGATTTACTTGGTAAAGTGTCCAGTCTAATCAAATTAAACCTAGCTGTGCCAAAGGCATTAATTGTTAAACAAGTAGTAGGAATGAAGAGAAGCAATGGCCTCTAAAAAGGAAATGTCTACTATAAATCAAAAAAGAAATTTTTCTGCATTTTTAGAATATCCAGCATCACGTGGCACAACTCTAAAAATGTTTCCAGAAAAGACCTTCTAAAAGTCTAACATTAGGTCTTTTTTAAGATGAATTTTATTCAGATGAATTTTATTTAGGCCTCTGAATGTTTTTAATAAGTCCTAATAAGGACTCAGCAATTGCTTGGATACAGTTTTTAAAAAAAGAAAAAAAAAAGGATATAGGGAAAGAGCCAAAAAGCTGTAATTTATGTATGCCAGAAAGAATCCTTTGTTCATCCACTCATCCCTAATGTAGTACCTGCCACCGGGTGAATATTGAATACACAGTTAATAAATGGAGGAGCTAATGGTGAAACAATGTCTCTTTAAAATTGATACCACTATGTGATAAAATTAGCATTGCATTTTAAATGTAAGCACTGATATTGGCATAGCAACAACCTTTTTGAAAATTCACTCAACAGCTGCTTTAATTGAGTAAGGCAATAAGCATCTGAATTTATTTAACATTTACCATATAAGATGTTTCACTGGGAAGTACACAGACACATGCACACACATACACATGCTATTTATGTCAGACAATACTACAATAAGATATGACTCTCGGGATTAGGGAGAAATACTCAATTTTTGCATTCGAAAAATTTAGAGACATTTCTCCAGTAGGAAGCTTTAACCTCTAAACTGATGTTTCATTGATTTATGACAACCAGTTCCACATAAGATAATGTTGCAGTGGTTAAAGAAAGGTAAATTCCGCTTTGAATAATGTACATTTTAACTTCTACAGCAAAGCTAACAATACTTGGCATATCTGGAAAAAGTAAAGTCAAAAGAGGATTTATACTTCAGTTAGGAAGTATTGGTAAGATTTGAAACTATATTTATTGTAGTTGGTCAGTAGAAATCTTATGAAAGGATCTAGTTAGGAAATGATTTGGGACACAGATTGAAATTGTTATATGGAGTTAAAGCTAGGCTATGTTACTTTGATGCATATTTTTTAAAAGATTTTATTTATTTATTTGACAGGGAGAGATCACAAGTAGGGATAGAGACAGGCAGAGAGAAGCGGGGGGGAAGCAGGCTCCCCGATGAGCAGAGAGCCCGAAGTGGGCCTCAGTCCCAGGACCCTGAGATAATGAACTAAGCCGAAGGCAGAGACTTAACCCACTGAGCCACACATATTTTTATTCTTATTTTTTTGTAACTAGACAAAAGAGCTTATAATTTGAACATGATTTTACTTATGTCCTTTTTTACACATTTCTTTTTTTTTATTTCATTTCTTTTCAGTGTAACAGAATTCATAGTTTTTGCACCACACCCAGTGCTCCATGCAAAGTGTGCCCTCCATAATACCCACCACCTGGCTCCCCCAACCTCCCACCCCCCGCCCCTTCAAAACCCTCAGGTTGTTTTTCAGAGTCCATAGTCTCTCATGGTTCATCTCCCCCCCAATTTCCCTCAACTCCCTTCTCCTCTACACATTTCTTAGTGAAAACAAACATGACAAAAATTGCCCTTAAATTTATTTTACATCTGAATATATATATATATATACATATATATATATATATATATTTAAAGATTTATTTATTTGAGAGAGAGAAGGCATGCAAGTGGGGGGGGGAGGGGCAGAGGAAGAGGGAAAGACAAATTCAAGCCGACTTCCAGTGTGGGGCCCAAGACAGGGCTCCATCCCTCCATCCTGAGATCACTACCTGAGCCAAAACCTAAAGTCAAATGCCAAACGGACTATGCAACCCAGGTGCCCCTACATCTGAATTATATTGATCAAAATATTGGTGTTATTATAAACTTATAAAATGATGTAATAAGTAAGTAAAGGTCACATTTCTGCAGTTATCAATCGGTAATTTTTAAAAGTGCACAGTTAAAGAAAGGTTTTGATAAGGCATTCTATTTCAATTTCCAAGGAGCAGTATTAAATATATTTATGTCATTTCAGAATAGAATAGATTGCTTGGATCCAAGAACAGCTATGTGGATTAGAAACAAGTTCACCAATTAGACCAGGGTATTAAACTTCTGAGTAGCTTTTGGTTTAACTCTTTTGAATATTTTAATAAACATCCAGAGACCACCACCAGTGGCAGCAGCAGCATATGGGAACTTCTTAGAAATGCAAATTCTTGAGCCCCTATTGAATCTGAAATTCTGAGGGCAGGTACATTAATCTGTCATAAGAAGCTTTTGAAGTGATTCTGATGCAGTCTAGAGTTTGGGAATCCCAGGTTTACAGAATGGAGATTCAGTAAGGACTTAGGCTTGTTGAATGATAGATAGAAGAATAAATTCAAATCTTATACTTAGTAACAAAAACAGCAGTAATAACAAAAGTTGTACATCTATAGAATTATGCCAGTGAGACTTAGAAGCAAATATGGAAAACAATGTTTAAACAATGCTAAGAAGCTTAAGATCCTTGCTTGTATAACAATTGTTTTAAAGGGTGTATGTTGAAGAATGTAGGGCTTTTCCAATTGAACGGCTGGTGGAGCAAATGTGCCAAACTCAGAGCAGAATGCTCTCCTAATAAGTCTGGGAAATTTTTTCAGCTATTACCGAAGTATTTAGAAATGTTAACCATCCTCCTGGCTATACAATAAATTATGCCATAGAAAAATATAAAGCCGTTGAAAAACTCTTTAATTGACTTTTTCATGGTTTATATTTATAGTAGAAGTGACTTCTAATTTACCTGTGAATCCATAATACTCAAGTGATAATTAGGGCACCAACTTAGTAAGATATTTATTTTTGCACCAAAATAAGGGAATACTAATATCAACAAACATTGTAATAGACAGAAAAAGTAAAACTAACAAAACAAACTCTGATAGTCTTGTTATTAATTCATAAATGGAAACAAAAAGCTACTCTATTCTACATGGAGAAAGCATTTCTTTCAGTATATTTTTAATTTTAACTAGCATATATCAGTGGAAATTAGTTCATATTTATGCTTTTATAATATATATTAAAATGAATATTTTCTCAATTATTTTGTATTCAAATATTTATTTATTTTCTTGGTGGAGTAAATATAGTAATGTTTCTTAGATACTGATTTGAGAAGCAATGCATTTTAGTTCTATGCCAGGACATACATAGCTCATAAAATATCCTGATATACTTCTTTTATCTTTTTAAGATTTATTTATTTTAGAGAGAAGATGTGCAAACAAGGGAAGGGGTAGAGGGATGGAGAGGGACAGAGGCAGAGAACCAGACTCCCTGCTGAGCACGGAGCCCAATGTGGGTCTTAGGGTCTCAGGAACTGAGATCATTACTTGAGATGAAACCAAGTCTGAGGCTTAACTGACTGAGACACCCAGGTGCCCCCGATATACTTCTGATGAGTTATGTGTGCTAATCAATCTATAATCATGCTAATATATTTCTTTCTATATAAAAAATTTTGTTGACAGCATTATACTTACCTTTGCAATACATTTGGTAACAATTTTTTTTTTTTACCAAATTAAGAGAAGAAGAATAACTATCTTAGAAAATGTGCTAGTTGTCTATTAATTGGGCATATTTTAGAGTAGGTTAACACAATTGTTAATCTTTTCCCATGGACCTTTTTTTTTTCTTGTGTCACATCATTTAAAAACCAGAATCCTGTGGGCATGTTCATTCAACAAGACTTTGATTTTTCTTTGAGTATGTCCATATTGCTGAATGCAACACCATAACACTGAATCTACATTTCATGCTTAGTTCCCCTAAGTATTAACACTTTCTGCTTGCTGTCAATGTTGCATGAATATTTTGGACAAAACCAAAGTCACTGAAAACACGTCAGAGAGTTTAAAATCCATTTTCACTGTGGTATTTTCTAGTTCTTCTCTTAGACAATGCAATCTGCACGGCTTTAGAGACCGAAACACCATTTGATGGAGAATTTCTAGTTTCCCTTCATGTACATACATTTTCTTAGGTATTTTATTGTGCTACTTGAGCTCATGAAGACCACTGGGAAGAAAAACGTTCTGATCATCTCAGTTAGTGTCAGATCTCCTAATGGAAATGACAAAGAATAGAAAATTTGAGGCTGTATGGTTCTGACTCAGGGAGATTATGTCTCCAGTTGGTATACAATACTCATCTCATGATTAACTTCTCTCCCCACAAGTAGATATACTTTGTTCCTTACTCTGGTTCTGCCTTCATGAAATCTTAATCACTGTCTTTGATATTACTGCTTATGTAGACTCATGTTCAGTCCTTTTGAACAGAGTAATTTTATCTACTCTTAAAGTGGTTACTATTTGTTTGTGTCTGTTTTTGCCTTGCGACTACTGCTTAGTATCTTTTGTTGGTACTTTTCTGTGTTTGTGTGCTTTTGTGCAGTCTGACCTCTACATTACGCTTTGTCTAACATATACTCAGACTCTTGGAGAAAGATTGATTGTCAGTCAATACTTTGAAAACCAGTGTGCAGCTTACCTTTTGTTCTGAGCCTCATGCCAGTGTATCTCAAACTATGTCTATGAGAAATTAGATAAGGGTGCACTGGTGCACTTAGATTGCCATGAAGAACATATTTAACTTAAGATATAAGTTCCAAACTATATGTAGGATTTTAATAAATAACAAGAAATCGAAGATACTCCACACCAAATAAAATGTAGGAGGTAGGGAAATATGATGGAGGAAATGATATTGATTAAATATCATCATTTTCCTGCCCCTGAGTCTAGCATGCTACCAGAATTAATGTCTCTTCCACAAAGCAAAATCTCTATCATAATAATAATTTTAAACAAAGATCTTAACAATAAATAAATGTGTTGGAGAAGTTGGTATTTAGGCATTCTCCCTGGCTTTAGTTGTATTCAAACACATCAACATACAAGCACAGTACTCAGGATGACGCTTTTAACTTGAGTATTTATTTTGAAAATCCAATAAAAGTGACAATCATGTAAAGGATTGAGGGAGATAGAGCCTAACATTTTTTCATTTTCAGCGGGCATGCAGAATTGACAAAAATGTTCTGGCAGTGTTTGTGAAATATTCTGGATGATTTTAGGATTTTAACAAACCATGATTCCCTGCTGCTTCAACCCCTCCTGTATCAAATCATGATTAGTGTGTGTCAAGATACATTTATTTCTATGTCTGCCAAGAGCATCTAACTGTAGAAACAGTGTCATGTCGTGAAAAGAGCATGTGTCTGGATTTGAAATGAGCTGGATTTGAATTCTTACACTAGCAGGCTGTTCAGTGTTTTCTCTCAAGTAAACCCATTTCGTCCTTGGTTGCCAGATTTTATCAGAGATTATTCCTTGCTTGCTATTCAGTGTCTCTTAAAAATGAGGCTTGGAAACATGCTTGTAGCATTTCTTCTGCCTGTTTCATATGAACTTTCAGCACCTCAACATCTCCAACAAGTACTTCGGAATTCACTTGAGATTAATAATGCCTACCTTGTCTACCTCTGAGGATTGTTGAAAGAAACAAATGAGTTTCACTGGAGAAAAGTGAGTGCCTCCAGGAGATGTAATAGTGATTCAAACACTCAGACCAAAAGCTTGGAAGAGAATCAGCCAGGCAGAACTTAGAAAGACAGAAAATCAGCAATAAAAAAGGACAAAAAAAAAAAAAAAAAGACTGGATGATTTTGAATGTGATATGTCCTGAATTTTTTCTCCCCTAATATTAGTCAAAAACATAAAGAGTATATCTCTCAGTTATAAATGAAAGCACTCAGGAAGGACAAAAGTAGAAAAAGTTGAAGAAATCACTCAAGGCAGATAAAGAGAAAATATCAGCTGCATGGCAAAAAGTTATGTGCTAAATTATTTTCAAGAAACCTTAAAGAATACATCTATATAGTTATTCAGATTTCAGAAAGTAAGACTATGCTGTGAAGTTCAGGATCATAGAGAGGAAATGGACAGAACAAATCATGAGGAAGGAAGAACCAGAATTTCTGGAATGTTTTCAATCATAGCTAGGTTAAAAAAAAAAAAAAAGGGATTGACTCCTTAATTTCTCTTTCTTCTGTCTTGTTGTTGGTGTAGAGAAATGCAACTGATTTCTGTGCATTGATTTTATATCCTGACACTTTACTAAATTCCTGTACAAGTTCTAGCAGTTTTGGCGTGGAGTCTTTTGGGTTTTCCACATAGACTATCATATCATCTGCAAAGAGTGATAGTTTGACTTCTTCTTTGCCGATTTGGATGC
>PISX010033805.1:0-14700 GCA_004024625.1 Mellivora capensis | reverse complement strand
AAAGCTTGAAATCAGGTAATGAGATGTCACCAGTTTTATTTTTGTTTTTCAATATTTCCTTAGCGATTCGGGGTCTCTTCTGATTCCATACAAATTTTAGGATTATTTGCTCCAGCTCTTTGAAAAATACCAGTGGAATTTTGATGGGAATGGCATTAAAAGTATAGATTGCTCTAGGTAGTATAGACATTTTAACAATTGTTTTGTTTTGTTTTGTTTTCTGCTCTTGGAGTACCTCTCATAAAACTTTTTTGACACAGGGTGTGTGAGCTGTTAGTCGTCCGGGTTCTCGTACATCTTAAAATGTACTTTCTTTTACATTTGGTTGATGGTTGGCTGTGTATCAAAGACTAGTTTCAGATGATTCTATTCAGAACATTGTAGTCACTGCCTCATTGTCTTCTAACGCTCAGTGTTACGGCTGAGAAGTCCAGTGTCATCAGGACGACTCTTCTCTCTGCCTTTCATTGATCTCTGTGACAGCTTTTAGGACTTTTTCATATGGCATATGGTTATGAATTTTAGATACTGTTTTTAAATCAAATAAAAGATCAACATTATATTTTCATACAAATTGTTCACATTTTCAAGTGTAAGTGAATTTGTTTGCCAGCTGTAATTAATTTTAAGCAATATTTTAGTGCAACAGATAAGAAAGCTTAATAATGCAGACAATGAAATGCAAATGGGCAGAATTAAAATGTATCACTACATCTTTAAATGGGAACTGTGGTGTGATACATTTTTCCATTTTTATTATCAAATATTTCCATTTTGTTTTCAAATTTTATTATCAAATATCAAACAAAAGCATATTTATGACCTATATGTAATTATATAAAGAATGTGTTAAAAAAGAGAGAACACCTGAGTATCCATTCTCTAGCTTTAGTCTAATTGTTACCTGCATGATGTTAGGAAATTATCTGAGCTAGATTCCTCATTAGGCATAATGATTTTTTCCCCAAATGATTGTTGCTTAAACCACTTATTGTCACATTAATTGTCTTCTTCTACATGTTTCTTAATGAATTTCCATCACAGAGCTTTAATTGACTTCAAAAGGAACTCAGCATATGGAGGAACTATGTGGGATACAAAGAAGCCAGACTTGGCTTTCTATAAACATATGGTGTACTGTGTCTGAGTCACAGTCCTGTGTTGACTGTTTGCTTTCCCTGTTGTCAGCACTGTAGAGCTAACACCAACGACTTGGGAGTGAGTTACATGCTATTCTTAGTTTATTACAACCAGCTCTTGATAACTCAGGGACTCATTATGTACTCTGTGAACCGGTTTCTCTTCCCTACAGTAGCCTGTGTGATGGAGCATCAGACTCTTTAAAACCAGAACTTTTATCACAATATCTAAGTGCGAATAAGGGGAATGAGAAAAGACCAAATTCAGCCGGCAGGTATGATACTTATTTACCACAAGTTTAAAAGACTTGACCAGTCTTCAGTGGGCACAGAATTGTCTGAACTCTGTAGAACATTCTAACTTATAATTCTTTAATATTATTAGAGATGAAGCTTAAGCTTTTGGCTAAAGTGGTGACAGAGATAATTTTTAGTCAAGAAAAATAAAGGTACCTTGATTCTTTTTTTCTTTAAAGATTTTATTTATTTATTTGATAGACAGAGATTGCAACTAGTCAGAGAGGCAGGCAGGGAGAGAGAGGAGGAAGCAGGCTCCCCGCCGAGCAGAGAGCCCGATGTGGGGCTCAATCCCAGGACCCCAGGTTCATGACCTGAGCCAAAGGCAGAGGCCTTAACCCACTGAGCCACCCAGGCACCCCAGGTACCTTGATTCTTGATGGAAGGATCTAATGATTAGAAGGGATTATGTCCAGAATGCCTAGGTAGTTCAGTTGGTTAGGCATCCAATTTTTGATCTCAGCTCAGGTCTTGATCTCTGGGTCATGAATTCAAGCCCCACGTTGGGCTCCATGCTGGGCATGGAGCCTACTAAAATAAAAGGAGGAGGCTTATGTTCCTTATTATTCTTTAATATATAAATTTATTTAAATAATATAGAATATTACTAATCATCAGGGAAATGCAAATCTAAACCTCAATGGGATATCATCCCATACCTATTAGAATGATAATTATCAAAAACACAACAGGTGGCAGGTGTTGGCAAGGATGTGGAGAAAAGGGATCCCTTGTGCACCATTGGTGGGAGTGTAAACTGGTGCAATCACTATTGAAAAAAAAAAAAAAAGAAAATGGTATGGAGGTTTCCCATAAAACTAAAGTAGAGCTACCTTATGATCCAACAACCCCACTCTTAGATACATATCCAAAAGAAATGAAATCACTATTTTAAAGATGTATCTCCATCCCCCACATTCCCTATAGCACAATAGTCAAGACATGGAAACAACCCAAGGCCCACTGAAAGATAAATGGATAAAGAAAGTATGTAATATGTAGCCATGTGTACGTATATATTACATATACATGCAATGGAATATTACTCAGCCTTAAGAAAGAAGAAAATCCTGCCATTTTGCAAATGACAACATGGATGGACCTTGAAGTACATTATGCTAAGTAGAATAAGTCAGACAGAAAAAGACAAAAGCTGTATTATTTCATTTATTTGCGGAATCTAAAAAAGCTGAACTCAGAAATAGAGTAGAATGGTAGTTGCTGAAGTTTGGGGGGGATGGGGGAAATGGAGAGATGTTGGTCAAAGGGTACAAGCTTTCAGTTATAAGGTGAATAAGGTCTGGAGATTAATGCAAAGTGTGGCTTTAAAAATAAAATAAAATAAAATATTACAGAATAAAGGAATCAATATCAAATAATAGGAGGCTTATTGAGTGGGGCTTAAGAGCCTGGCTTCTGGAGTGGCAGCCTGTTTTAGAATCTTGGTATTTTTACTTACTACATAATAAAACTTGGAAAGTTATTTAACCTCTGACTGCTTCAATTTACTTGTCAGCAAAGCGGTGGTGTTAGTGTTCCTCAATAGATTATTGTGAAAGTTAATTAAAATAAAGCAAAAACCACTTGTAAGCACTCAAACATTATTTTTTTCTTGGATGCTTTATTATTCTTTTACTTAATACATATTTTCTTACTCTTTGACTATACATTTTTTTCGGTCTTCAATTAGACACTCATTCCTCTAATGAAACCTCCCATAACTTTGCCCCCCCCTCCGTCCAGATTGTATGAACTTTCTACATGTATCTCAGGCCAATTGTATTTCACCTACCATGTACCACCATATTGCAGATTTCTGTGACTGTCATTTATTCCTGATTGCACTGAGATCTTAATGAGAATGGGGTAATAGCATCTTGATTGATACTTAAATAGAGGACTCCTTATTTTCATAGGGCTTAGAACACAGCCTAGAGCATAACAGTGCTAAAAAAAATTCATACAGTTTATTAAGAATTTTTTTCAGGGACGCCTGGGTGGCTCAGTTGGTTAAGCGGCTGCCTTCGGCTCAGGTCATGATCCCAGCATCCTAGGATCAAGTCCCACATTGGGCTCCTTGCTTCTCCCTCTGCCTCTGCCCGCCACTCTGTCTGCCTGTGCTCGCTCACTCTCTCTCCCTCTTTCTCTGACAAATAAATAAATTTTTTAAAAAATTTTTAAAAAAAGAATTTTTTTCATCCACACTTACACAGTCAATTGATTTTTTTCACCAAGGTGCCAAATTAATCTGAGGGGGCAAGAAAAGTCTTTTTGACAAATCTTGCTCCAATAACTAGATATCCATATGGAAATAAAAATGAACTATGATTCTTTTTTACTTCACACATGAAGATTAAGATCTAGATCTAATATAAAATACATTTCATTATATAATTATATATAATTTATTATATAATAAAATATAAAATGAAGGATCTGAAAACTTCTTGAATTGCTCTGTCTAGTACAGACATATAACATATATTTATGTCTATTTAAAATTTTAAAATTTTTTTAAAAATCCAAAAATCATTTCCTCAGTTACACTAGGCACATTTTGTGTCCCTCTCTCTCTTTCTCTCTTTTTAACTAAAGCAAAGTTGACAGCCGATGTTCATTAATTTCAGGTGTACAACATAGTGATCTGACAAGTTTATATGTTATGCCTGTGCTCACCGCAAGTGTATCTACCATCTGTCCCCATACAATGCTATTACAATCCCATTGACTATATTTCCTATGCTGTATTTTATTCCCATGACTTATTCATTCCATAACTGGAAGTCTGGATCTCCCACTCCCCTTCACCCATTTTGCCCATCTTCCCACCTCCTTTCTCCTGTAACCATCTAGGCACATTTAAAGAGCTTAATAGTGCTTAATAGGTTTAATGCCTAGAGTCTACTGTATTGAATAGTGCTGCTATGACAGAAAGTTCAATATCTAAGAAAGTTCTAAAAGAAAACATGTGAAAATATCTCTAAGACCTTGGCACAGGCAAAGATTTTTTGGATAGGACACAAAAACACCAAACCATAAAAGAAAAAAAAAAAAAAAACCACTTTCGACCTTTTCAAAATTTCTGAGTCTCAAAAGTCACTACTGAGAAAATGCATAGACAAACCACAGACTAGAATAATATATTTATGATACATATATTTGACAAAGAATTGGTATCAAAATTCATTTAAAAATTCAATCAAACCAACAATACAAAAATGAGCAACTCAGCAAAATAATGACTATTGAAAAGGCATTGCACAAAGAATATATGAACGAGGAATAATGAGTGAGAAGGTTTCAATACCATTAGTTGTCAAAGAAATGGAAATTAAAACCACAAACCACAATAGATACCATTTCATGCTCACGAGAATGGCTAAAATTGAAAACACTGACAACACGATGTGCTGGCAATACGTACACCAACTAGATCTCTCCCGCACTGCTGTGGGACGCAGGTGTAAAGTGGTGCAGCTACTACAGAGAACTGTCGGGCACTTTCTCATAGGGGTAAACACACATCTAACTTACACCCCAGCAATTCCACTGCTCTGTACTTCTGACTGTTCATAGCAGCCATCTTCATGGAGGTTCTACACCGGAAACAGACTAACGTCCATCCACAGAAGAAGAGAAAAACAATTTGTGGTGTATTTGCATGGTAGAAGGGTACATACAATATCATGGCAGAACCTCAAAAGCATTTTAAGTGAAAGCAGTCATACACAAAAGTTTAAATGCTATAAGGTTTCAATTAGACCTCAGTCCAAGAACAGGTAAAATTAACCTAGAGGGTCATAATTCAGAAAGTTGATGCTGTAGGAGCAGGGGAAGAGATGAATTGATTGGAAAGGGGACTAAGGGACTTTCTAGGGTGATAAGAACATTTTGCATCTGGTTTTGGGTGGTAGTTACATCAAAACTCATCAAACTGGGGTCAGAAGTACAAAGTAAGACTCCAGATGGATATAAAAGAAGGACACAAATCAGAGTTGCAGGAGGATGAACCAGATAAAGGCTTAACGGCTAGAACATATAAGCACATAATTACCATATTCAGGGAGAGTTGGAGGACGCACCAGTCAGAGAGGAACCAGCCCCAAACATGGCTTGATGTTAAACCACCCAAGAGTGGCCAAGGACAGAAAACTCTCCCCACCTCATTACAAACACAACTGGTTCTAGTATGTGGCACAGGGATGGGGGTTATGGAGAGTGACTGTGCGAGCAAAGTGCTGACCAGTTACGGTGGGACTTTAAGCTTAGATCCCACACTAAAACGGCTGTGGCTACACTGGATGCCCTGCCCCATTTAGGTAATAGTCTTCCTGCTCCACCTCTTGTTTTCTTAAGGGCTAAGTTACCGGCAGTGCTGAGGTTACTGTACGTCTTTCCAAAGTTTTTCATCTAAGACTGAGCTTCAACATCTTCTCTTCTCCTCTTTCATCATTTCCAATTCCATACCCCAGCTTCTCCTGAACCTTATTTAAAGATATGAGTATTTCTTAAAAACAGTTACAGAGAAGGCAAAAAAAAAAAATCTCACTGTTAAAGGTTGTTCAACAAAGACTGTAAAAAGCAAACTGGAGGCCAGAAATTGCATGAAGGGAGAGTGATATTTGTAGTGAGAGAAAAACAGAAAATCTAGATCTGTGTTGAGCCTGATATTTTGGTGCAAGATATATAGGGAGGAAATGAGAGATAGATATATAGATAGAATAGATATAAATATAGATATACAGATGTATCTCTCTCTCATTGGTCTCATTTTCTACAATAAGAAATATAGATGTTTATGTAAAACAGGTGAAAAAGATGTTTTAAAAAAAGATGGAACCCTGGTGCCCAGAGCCTTAATACATTTGTTTTCCTCCTGTCCTTTCCTTCCTCCCTCTTCTTCTCCTTTCCCTTCTTCCTTTTCTTCTCCACAGTGGTGATGGTAAGTCCAGTCAAAGGCACAGTGGAAACGAGAGCTCAGGGAGAGAGGCACGGTCGCGAAATGTCAGAAGTAAGTGATCAGTGTTTTCTCCATAATTCAAGGAATCGCATTGCTCCAAGCCATCATGTTTAGATCCTGTACATAATGTGGAGTAAGGAGAGGGACAGTGCTAACAGAGTGAGCCTCCTTTTTCACACCTCATTGCCATCCTGGAGCATCACGGGATAGCAGAAAACATTAACTTTGGAACCAAGGCTCGCTTTCGTTATGTTATACGATGTGAACAGGCTATTCAAACTCTTATCATCTCAGTTACCTCGTCTGACGAATGGAGATGACGAGGGGTATTTCACAGGCTTGTTTTGAAAGCTGCGATTGCCCATGATCATCCAGTGAGTGTCAGTTCCCTTCCGTGTGCTGTACCTTTGGACCATTCACGCGTTTTGGTTCTTCCCAACATAACCATCGTCGTCCTCTTTAACAAAGAAGCCAGGCTAATGTAAGATGACTCTTGGAATAAAAATAAAAACATTTATGTTTATAAAGTACGTCACAGTATACAAGTGTTTTCACATGTGTCAATTAAGAGGATCTGGGGAAAGGAAACGAGTAAGCAGACGAAAGAGAACCTTTGGAACCTAGTCATCTTCTGGGTAACCCATATACTACGCTCACCCAGTATTTTCTACTTTTGTTTGCTTCAGCTTTCAAGTGACTAGAGAGTTGCAAACATTTAAGCTTTGTTCATTGCTTCCAGTGAAATTATTTTATTAGTATAATGTATCATATATTGTTTCACTCATTCATTATTTAATTAATATTTAGTTAGTATAAATACATTTAAAAGCACCATGTGCCAGGTGCTTCTCTACACATTGGAGATGAGCAGTGAACTCGACATAGGTGGTCCCCCCGCTTATTATAATGTACGGACCCAGACAATAAACAAGTATAAATAAAGACAGTACTTTAAAATGCCGGTAAAATACTTGAAATGAGTTCAAGAGGGGTGGGGTACCCATGACTACTGTATCCTGAAAGGGTCAGGGAAGTTCTCTTTGGTATGCATTTGAGCTTGGATGAGTGATGAGGAAATAACTATGGAGAAATTTAGGAGAACATTGTTCAAGGCAGAAGGAATAGCAAACGTGCAGCCCCTTGAGGCTAGAATCATTTTAGGGCATAATATACTTCCCTAGGAGCCTTAAGAACAATAATAAGCAGCACTAATAATTGTATGGAATTGTGTCATCTGTGAAAAAGATAGAGTTACAAACATATCCAGCCATCCAGTTTCAACTGCATAGAATGGCCTATGATCCTTTAGGTATCCAAGTTAATAATCTATCATCATGTCACATCCACAAGGAGAACCAGGGTCATGTGTTCGCAGAAGAGACTTGGTGAATTACTTAATATAATGAGTTGTATTAATTTTTATTCTTTGACTCTTCTGACCATTTGAGGAAGTATCCAGAGGAAGGTAGGAATTGGAGAGTTTAGGTCACATACCCTCCTCTGCTTTCACCCTTACCTTCCTACTCCAATCTCTACAGAGGCAGCTGTGACACCTCGCATGGACAAGGAAATGATGTATGCTTCCTACCACCCACTTAGAAATACTTTGGTGCTATTGGTCATGATTGTCATTCTCTCATCCCTACCCCCATTTCTAGCCCCACCTACTCAGATGAGAACATAGAAACTCATTTAGAAAATGTGATCTAAGTGGTCCTCAAAGTTAACCTTGCTTAACCTTGGGTGGTTACATTAAGGGTGATTTTTTTTCCTTGTCCTCTTCTGTGTTCAATTGTATTTTGCAACAAATATAAAAAATTAGCGTTTTTAAATTTTTTAAAAAATATATTGTCTCAAAAATATATATATATTGTCTCATAAAACTACTTAAAGTAGAAAATGGCCCTTATTTTTCCCAGTAACTGCAGAGGTCTCCAGCTGTTACATGCTGAAGGAGAGGCATTAATTACCTGAGATGGCTGAGCAGCCTTGTTTTAAAGAGGTGTGCCCCTTTTTGGCAAACAGAATCAGTGAAAATCTTTACCTATAAGAGGTATATGACGGTGGGTTGATAGAAATACCACTTCATTTTCTTTAACTTAAGCATTCTTCAGAGAACTATTTTCAGTCGCAAAGATGTCATAATGCATTTAAAATAAATTTGGTTCCATAACAAATGTTACAGACGTTTCTAGCACAAAGGGAATTAAACTTGCTGGGTGTAGCATGAGCTGGGGATAAGACAAACAGTTTGGAAAAGGATGTGATATCACTCATCTCTTTAGGAAAGCATTTCTGCGCTTAGAGCTGCAGGCAGAGGAAATGGGAAGGCGGGGAGAACATGGACTGCTTCCAGAGGAGGTGATGGGTCACGGAGAATGAATGAGTCAATGGGCATCAGAGGGCGTGCAGTGAGGGCTTGGGGAAGAGGGAAGAAAGGAAGCAGTGGGGCCTTTGGGTGCCCTCCCTCCCACACCCGTGCACACACACCAGGCTCCCGGGGCACATGAAGAGTCCTCAGTGTCCTGAGAGGGTGACTGGGTTCCCCCAGCAACCAAATCCCTGCCAGAAACTAGCTTGGCTCTGGGGGAGGGTCTGACACACCACAGTTTGCGGGGTGACGAAAGTAGAAGAATCATTGCAACAGAAGAGCTTTGTGCATTGTCGGCATTGCAGTCTTCTACTTAGAAAGGTTGGGAAGGAAATGAAGAACCTTTTTTTTCCCCTAGATAGTGCTTCTGATTTTGAAATCAAGAATTTGAAAGAAATCAAGATTTTGAAAGAGTAGACAGTGTGGCTGGGGTGTCAGGGGCCCAGAGGAGCAGATATTTACCAAGTAGTTCAGAAACATTGACTATTTTAATGATGAATATGACAGTATAAATGTTTGCCAGATGAACATAAATTCTGATGAAATTAGAATAGCGGCCAAGTGCTCCCTCCCTCACGAAAGTGAATCAAAGGTCAATAGCATTTTTTTTAATGTTTTAAGTTTAATCAACGAATCTGAGCATGTTTTCTTGATCAGTCATCAGACATTAATTTTGATAATAGAAAAAAATGTTAGGACAACTTGTTTTGAAACGTTCTTTACAGTTCCAGATCTATCTCCAACATTGAATTATTATCAGTCAGATTTTATACGTCCAAATCTTTGTATCACTCATGTATGGAAAAAGTGTTTTAATGTATACATGCATTTGGAGTATCTCAGGACCAAGAAAAACTCATTTAGCACAGCCTTTCCAAGCATTTCTTTTAATTTTTATTTATTTTTTAAATTTCTTTTCACTGTTCTGGAATTCATTGTTTCTGCACCACACCTAGTTCTCCATGCCATACGTGCCCCCCATAATACCCACCACCAGGCTCACCCAACCCCCTCACCCTACTCCCCTCCAAAACCCTCAGTTTGTTTCTCAGAGTCCACAGTCTCTCATGGTTCATCTTCCTGTCCAATTTCCCCCAACTCCCTTCTCCTCTCCATCTCCCCATTTTTTAAAGGTAATCAGAATAGCAAATAAACTGTGCTGATCATAAATTGTATTTTAAAAAAGTACTAATAGGAAAGATTGATTTTTTTTTCTTCCATCAATGAAACAGGAGAAGAAACTATCTTGGACCCAACTAAATTCCAGCAGCATGTCCAGATGGAGTGGCTGTCCAAGGAGCTGTCCGAAAGAGAGAAAGACCATTAAGTCACCCAATAGCACTGAAGTGTAGTTTGTTCCAATGCCCCTCCAAGCCCTCTGTTGATTAAGAGCCACATTTTCCAAGGGCAACAAGAATTTACGATTCTGAGAAATAAGACTGACTGTCCAATTGGGTGGGTGGCTCAGAATTTCCTTGGTTCTGGAAGGAATAGAAAAAACAAACAAACAAACAAACAAATGAGAAACTTGGAGAATTTGGGACAGCATTCAGTCTTCTCTTAAAGTGCTTTGTCCCAAAACAGGGTGATTTAAAAAAAGAATCTACTGCCCAGTAGATGGGTTGATGGATGGATAGACAGATGGACGGATAGGTAGACAGACAATTTTTAAAAATCAGGGTTGGGTCACCAGTGAGTGGTATGACTATGATCTTTGTATTCTACTATTTCAACCAACTCATTAATTCTTCATTTTCTGCTTGCTCCTTCCTTCTTTATTTCAATCTCCTCCCCTGTCTGCTCCCTCTCCTTGTTCCCCTCCCTTCCCCTCTTTCTCCCTCTTCCCCACCCTCCTTCCCTCCCTGCTTTAACCAGTCACACAACCTTCCTTAATCCTTTCCCTCCCCTTTCAATGCTTCAGCACATGTAACCAAGCACCACATTGGAAATTTGTCCAAAGGAGTTTTGTGGGGACAGGAGATAAGGGTATACAAGAAAGATTTTATGATGTGAGTACTGTAAAAAGTTCAAAGTGGTGAAATATTCAGCTTCTCTATAGTTAAGATCACTAGAACAGAACACATGAAATCACTTCAGGTATATAAATCACTTTAATATGTAAAAGCCATAAAACAAAGTATACTAAAATCACTTCTTGAAGAGGAGAAATGTGGAAAAGTAGGTGGAATTGGGTTAGTTGTTTTAAGGTGCCCCTGAGGTCTCTATATATCATCTGTGTGAGGTATTTTAATATTCCAATGGATACATACAGGGGAAGAACAACATTTCTGTGAACATCTACTTCTGTACCTCAAGCTGCTAACATGTACACCTGATATTTTTTCCAAATTCTTTTTAAATCATATCTTGTTCATCATATTTACTTTCCCATCAATATACATTCTTTGAATTTATGTATGTAACAATTGATAGCCCAAAGATCTTAAAATTCTTCTTTGGGAATTTCTTACTTTGGTGCTTATGCACTTATAATTAAACAAATGGAAACTATTTAACTTCATACGCCATTTATAGTAATTCAATCTCATGTAACCACATGAAACAAATTAATGGACAAAATTAAAATATGACCGTAGATTTTTTTCCAATTCATGTTCTATCTCTTTGAGACTGCTTCTTCCGAAGTAAGCCAAATGTGTTTGGAAAGAAAGTAAAAAAGATTTTGATTTCACTATCACACCCCTATGTCTTCTAGAGGGATCTGTTAAGTCATAAATGGTATTATATTATATTATTGCCATTCCTAGGAGTTCTTTTCATAAGAGGAAAAGCTAACACCAAAATTCCCAACAGCTTCATAGCCCAAAGTGCCTGTGTCATTTGGCCTCTGCCTGCCTATCTGAACTAGGGCAGTCACCATACCCCTTGGCTTATACCTAACTGTTTTAAAGTAACTATTAAGAATGCATTCTTTTACTCTCAAAAAGATTATTTGATAATACGTTGGGTAGGTGGTCACTCAGCTCGGACCCATTTCTTTGCCCCTTCTAGTCTTTCACTCTGTTTTAGTTAACACTGGCCATCTAAAGATAAAGATAAAAATAAGGTTTCCTGAGGTGCCTGGGTGGCTCAGTGGGTTAAAGCCTCTGCCTTCAGCTCAGGTCATGATCTCAGGGTCCTGGGATCAAGCCCTGCATCAGGCTCTCTGCTCAGCGGGGAGCCTGCTTCTCCCTCTCTCTCTGCCTGCCTCTCTGCTACTTATGATCTCTCTCTCTCTCTCTCTCTCTGTGTCAAATGAATAAATAAAATCTTTAAAAAAAATAAGGTTTCCCCCAGGAAGCTAAACACTTTTGTGCCTTAGGTCATTGCCCAAATCCTCCCTCCTTCTGCCTGAAATGCATTTCTCCTCCTTTTCATGTGGCTAACACTTAGGCATCTTTCAAATCTGCTTCTGCCCACCCCCTGGATAAGCCTGTCCATTTCTTTCATTATACCGTTCATCACATATGCCATGATTTGTAATGCCATGTCTGCATATATATTTGTTTCTTTAATATTTGTCTTCCTGACAGGACTCTGAAGCCAGGGCAGGGGAAGAATGGGCATTCAGCTGGTTCTCGCTACCATGGCCTGTAAGAGGTGCTATGAATCTGGTTTTCTCACTGAGCATATTTAATGTCTAACAGGGTCTGGATAGGCACTCGGTACATTTGTTCAATAAACACAAGAATGACAAAGTTTACAGCATGGCCTCAGGAAATCAATTTTCACAAATTCAATTAAAAGCAGCTTTTATTGAATTTTGACTCCATGTGAGGCCTGAATAGAGGGATTCAGGAACTGTGTGCATCAGCATCGGCATCTAGAGCTTGATAGAAAGGCTGAATCTCAGGTCCCAGCCTAACAAGTCATGAGCTGTGGTTTAACAAGATACCCGGGTGATCCCAAATGTACATTAAGGTCTAAATGTACTAACTGAGTATACACTTATGTAACAAACCTAGAAAAGTAATAAGCCAAATGACCACTTATATTCTTCTCACTTTTAAGCAGCCTTCATGACTTACCAAATGGGCCAGTTCCTATTTTAAATTTTTTAAATTTTTCTAAACATCTTAAATGGCATCTTTCAACTTTCATGTAAATCACATAACAAAATAGATAACTCTATTAGTCAGAAAGTTTCTGGATTTCCTGTCTTGGCATGTTGTCTTAATCTAAGCAAGAATAATTAGATTTGGGGGGCGCCTGGGTGGCTCAGTGGGTTAAGCCTCTGCCTTCAGCTCAGGTCATGATCTCAGGGTCTGGGGTTAGAGCCCTGCTTTGGGCTCTCTGCTCAGCAGGGAGCCTGCTCCCTCCTCTCTCTCTGCCTGCCTCTCTGCCTACTTGTGATCTCTGTCTGTCAAATAAACAAATAAAATCTTTTTAAAAAAAGAATAATTAGATTTGGGATCTAATCTAAAATAAACATAAAGGTACACAGAGTTTTGAAATTTTAGAACAGTTTTAAAGTAAGTACAATTGTCTCACATAAAAAAATTAGTGATTAAAGGTAAAATCATAATGATATGTAATAAACCCATTCATAGTGGTGACTCACATGTCACTTATGTTGTCTTCAAAGGCCCAGTGGACTTTCACGCAAAAAGAATTTTTGCCTTTTACTTATTTCAACAGAGTTCATTGATTTCCTGTTAATCAAGATTTTAAAATATCAACTGAGGTTTACTTTAGAATAAACAAGGACAATTTAGAAGGACCCCAGCCAATAGCCAGAATCCCAGGGCTGATCAAATGGACTTTGATTCAAAGCAAATAATGCTATAAATTCCATAACTGATCTGGCATTCTCATTGATATGGGAGCCGTCTTTATCAGCCTGAATGTCATAAAGAGGGCAGAGAGAGCAAACTCATTCCGACGTGCTAGGGCATGTTTAAGTTCAGCATTTAACGTGCCAGGTAGCTGCCAAATAGGAATCTTGCATATTAAGAAAATCTTAATATAAAGACTTAATATATAGAGTTGTACTCATTAAAATTTTTTGACTCATAGTATTGAAAAAACAAGATGAAGTACAAATTTGTCTTATAAGGCCCCAACTCCAGAACCTAAAAACACAAGGCCATCCATGAATTGCTAAAGAGAGTATTTGATTGCAGTGGATATGGATTAAGTAGGAAGCCTGAGCTCACTTCCTTTTGATTGTGTAAATACTTCAATGAGCAGAGAACGAAGTTTCAGTGAATGTGAATTCAGGGCACTCTGCAAGAATACAAGGGTCCCAGACTTCAAAAGGAACAAGATACCTGTGGAGGTAATACTCTTGCTGAGGCAACACAGTCTAGAGGAATCCATAGGACTGGACTCAGATCCTGGCAACCATCATATTTACTGAGCTTCATCTAAGAGTAAACGATAATCATTACCTTGGAAAACATTTTTTTTTAATTTTTATTTTTTATAAACATATTTTTATCCCCAGGGGTACATGTCTGTGAATCGCCAGGTTTACACACTTCACAGCACTAACCATAGCACATACCCTCCCCAATGTCCATTACCCCACCCCCCTTTCCCGACCCCCTCCCCCCAGCAACCCTCAGTTTAAGAGTCACTTATGGTTTGTCTCCCTCCCAATCCCATCTTGTTTCTTTTCTTCTTTTTCTGCCCCCCTAGTCCCCCATGTTGCCTCTCCACTTCCTCATATCAGGGATATCATATGATAGTTGTCTTTCTCTGATTGACTTATTTCACTAAGCATGATACCCTTTAGTTCCATCCACATCGTTGCGAATGGCAAGATTTCATTTCTTTTGATGGCTGCATAGTATTCCATTGTGTATATATACCACATCTTCTTTATCCATTCATCTGTTGATGGACATCTAGGCTCTTTCCATAGTTTGGCCATTGCAGACATTGCTGCTATAAACATTCGGTTGCACGTGCCCCTTCGGATCACTACGTTT
>PISX010033804.1:0-14696 GCA_004024625.1 Mellivora capensis | reverse complement strand
AATGACAGATGCTGGCGAGGATGCGGAGAAAGGGGAACCCTCCTACACTGTTGGTGGGAATGCAAGCTGGTGCAACCGCTCTGGAAAACAGCGTGGAGGTTCCTCAAAAAGTTGAAAATAGAACTACCCTATGACCCAGCAATTGCCCTACTGCGTATTTACCCTAAAGATACAAACGTAGTGATCCGAATGGGCACGTGCACCCGAATGTTTATAGCAGCAATGTCTACAATAGCCAAACTATGGAAAGAGCCTAGATGTCCATCAACAGATGAATGGATAAAGAAGATGTGGTATATATACACGATGGAATACTATGCAGCCATCAAAAGAAATGAAATCTTGCCTTTCGCAACGACGTGGATGAAACTAGAGGGTATCATGCTTAGTGAAATAAGTCAATCAGAGAAAGACAACTATCATATGATATCCCTGGTATGAGGAAGTGGAGATGCAACATGGGGGACTGGGGGGGCAGAAAAAGAAGAAAAGAAACAAGATGGGATTGGGAGGGAGACAAACCATAAGTGACTCTTAATCTCACAAAACAAACTGAGGGTTGCTGGGGGGAGGGGTTCGGGAAAGGGGGATGGGGTAATGGACATTGGGGAGGGTATGTGCTATGGTTAGTGCTGTGAAGTGTGTAAACCTGGCGATTCACAGACATGTACCCCTGGGGATAAAAATCTGTTTATAAAAAATAAAAATTAAAAAAAAAAGTATATGACAAGAGAAGAAGAAAAAAAATATGTACATATATATGTAGAAGGAAAACAAAGAAACAAACAGACAAACAAAAAAAAAAGAACCTTGTCAAAAAGAACCCTGAGTATAAGATTTATAGACTACCAGGACAAACACAAGTATACAAAAATACTGGTAGGAGAAAAAGATGGGAGAGTGGTTGTAAATTCTCAGTGTGGGCGAGGAAGTTTATTTTGCTTCTTCCTGGATGTATCTTGATATCTTTTTTAAGGGATACAACTTTCCTAAGATATCAGGGGATTAAAAATTGGTTACCTATAGGGGTAGCATTGATTGGGGAAAGGGGATTACCTTGAATTTTAACTCTATATGAATATTAGCAAATAAAGGTAAAGAAAAGAATGATCTAAACTAAAGTGAAATTTAAAAAAAAATATACATATATATAAAATAGAAAAGCAAAAGAAAAACATGGTATATGTATCAAAAAGTTCAGGTTAGAAGGTTATTATGGAATTTGATGTACTGGACGTCTCACTGTGATGGTAAATAGGCTAAAAAAATCTATATAACAAAATAAAAAAGATTAAAAAAAATTTTTAAAATGAACCAGAATAGTGGGAACGAATTAAGAATTAAATGTATCTATGAAGTAGTAGTGATTGTTGTCTTCTCCGAGGGTTGGCTTTCTGGGGGAGGGGCCTGCCGCGTGGGTTTTCAGGCGGTGTTTCCTGTGTTAAGTCCTCCCGCCCCCCTCCAGGGGGAGGGCTCTGAGGAAACCGGGCCTTTAGGTTTTTATTCTCTGGAGGTTTTTATGTCTGTTCCTTTGTTTTCTCTTCCCTTGGCAGCTCCGGATGGTTCTTGGAGGTTTAGAGGAAAGCAAACTGCACCCAGACCTCCCTCCCAGAGAGAAGCCCCAGGTTCCCAGCCGCGATCTCTGCAAAAATTTTAAATTGTTAAAGACCCTATACTCACTGTATAATACTTATTATTATTTTTACTTTTATTTCATTTTTCCAATGCTCCAAGATTTATTGTTTATGTACCACATCCAGTGCTCCATGCAATATATTCCTTTGTTAATATCCACCACCAGGCTCATCTGTCACCCCACCCCCCCTCCTTTCTAAAATACTCAGTTTGTTTCTCAGAATCCACAGTCTCTCATGGTTCATCTCCCTCTCCGATTTCTCCCACTTCACTTTTCCTTTCCTTCTCCTAATGACTTCCATGTTATTCCTTATGTTCCACAAGTAAGTGAAACCATATCATAATTGACTTTCTCTGCTTGACTTATTTCATTCAGTGTAATCTCCTCCAGTCCCATCCATGTTGATACAAAAGTTGAGTATTCATCCTTTCTGATGGCTGAGTAATATTCCATTGTATATATGGACCACATCTTCTTTATCCATTTGTCTGTTGAAGAGCATCTTGGCTCTTTTCATAGTTTGGTGATTGTGGACATTGCTGCTATGAACATTGGGGTACATATGGCCCTTCTTTTCATTACATCTCTATCTTTGGGGTAAATACCCAGTAATGCAATTGCAAGGTCATAGGGTAGTTCTATTTTTAATTTTTTGAGGGATCTCCACATTGTTTTCCAGAGTGGCTGCACCAACTTGCATTCCCACCAACAGTGTAAGAGGGTTCCCCTTTCTCCACATCCTCTCCAACACTTGTTGTTTACTATCTTATTGATTTTGGCCATTCTGTCTGGTGTAAGGTGGTATCTCAATGTGGTTTTGATTTGAATTTCCCTGATGGCTAATGATGATAAGCGTTTTTTCATGTGTCTACTAGCCATTTGTATGTCTTCATTGGAGAAGTGTGTGTTCATGTCTTCTGCCCATTTTTTGATATGATTATCTGGTTTTTGAGTGTTGAGTTTGAGGAGTTCTTTATAGATCTTGGATATAAGCCCTTTGTCTGTAGTCATTTGTGAATATCTTCACCCATTCTATGGGTTGCCTCTTTGTTTTGTTAACTGTTTCCTTTGCTGTGCAGAAGCTTTTGACCTTGATGAAGTCCCAAAAGTTCATTTTTTCTTTTGTTTCCTTTGCCTTTGGAGATGTGTCTTGAAAGAATTTCCTGTGGCCAGTGTTGAAGACGTTACTGCATATGTTCTCCTCTAGGATTTTGATGTATTTCTTTCTCACGTTGAGGTCTTTCATCCATTTTGAGTTTATCTTTGTGTATGGTTTTAATACACATTTTAATCAGAATATCTAAAATCTTAAATACTTTCTGTTAAAAACTAAATTATATTTCATCTAAAATATTGTTGAATGATACAAACTACATACACATATAATAGATGCATATGTATAATATATGAATACATACATCTGTTTACACACACATGCATTACATATAACATAAAGAGTATATATAGTTATATATATAATCTGTTTAGGTAGGCAAGAATTACAAATTTTCTTTAGTAATATTGAGGAAAAAAGGAAGTAAAGTTACAGTGCCACATAGGAAACATGCATATTTTTCACTATTGTTATTTTTTTCTGAAGAGAGAATCCAGTGTTGCCTATAATTGTTATCTTCATTTGCCAATTAAGTCTTTATTATGGAAGGGTTGTGTCGGATGCAATGTTAAAGAAAGAGTGCACTGCCAGAGCTTTGGGTGTTTGCAAAGTTGCAAAACTCAATATGTGTCTTTTTATCAAAGTTATCACTTAACACAATTTGTAATGTAGTGATTAAAGAAAAAATAAAATAGTAGCATTTAGGGCAATAAGAAGTCACTTATGAAAAGTGTATTTATGTTCCATAACATTAAGTCCCTTAACTGAAAATGCAATACAAAATAACAGTAAATACCATGAATAAAATACTAACTCATTAAAGGTTCAACCCCAACAGTGACAATAATGAATATTTTTGTATGTTTACTGGTTGTAGCATAGAAAACATTGTTTATATTCAATATAAATATATTTGGCAAGGGGCTTTTGGCAAAAATTTTATTGTCTCATAAATAGCTGTTCTGGGATGAATTTTAGTGGTTGTGTCTTGGGGGATGATTCCCCAATTCCCCACATCAACAGGCAATTGTCAGGATAACAGAAGGCTGCCCAAAAACTCAACTCTGACACCATCCACCGAGAGATCACATCAGATTACACAGGTTAAGGGCTCGGTTATTAAGACCGCCCTCCCTCCCCCAACATTACCTGTACTTCTGACCCACTGGCTATAAATCAGAGGTTCCCACAACCCCCTCCCTGGGTTTGATTATTTTATTAAATGGTTCACACAACTCAGAGAAATAGTTTATTTAATAGATTACTGGTTTCTTCTAAAATGATGTAATTCTGGAACACCAGATAGAAGAGATGTATAGAGCAAGGTATGGGGAAAAGGGTGCGAAGCTTCCATGTCCTCTACAGACATACCACTCTCCTTAAATCTCTACATGCTATGTGTTCACCAAACTGGAAGCTCTCCAAACACAATTACATGGGCATGATTAATTAAATTGCTCGCCACTGGCAACAGAACTCAATCTCTAGCTCTTGGTCCTCCCCAGGAGTGGGGATGCAGAGAGGTACTGAAAGTTCCAGCCCTCTAATCACATGGTTGGTTCTCTTGGGGATCGGTTGCCATCTTTAAGTTACCTAAGAGTTTTCCAAAGGTCACTTCATTAACATAACAAAGACACATTTATCACCCTCTATCAGGAAATTCCAAGGGTTTTAGGAGCTGCACACCAGAAACTGCTGAAGAATACCAAATATAACATGAGAAATACATTTGGCCATTTGAATGACCAAGTATGTATTTCTTATAATCGACAGTATTGCACTTCAAGTATATTTTAGTTTTAAAAAGTATCTATTTGGGGGGGGGGTCTGTGTGTGGGTGGTGCAATGGGTTAAGTGACTTGATTCTTGGTTTCTATTCAGGTGATGATCTCAGGGTTGTAAGTTCAAGCCCCACATTGTGCTCTGCGCTTAGTGTGGAGTCTGCTTAGGACCTGATTTCCCTTTCCCCTTGCCCCTGCTTGGGCGAGCACATGCCCACCCTCTCTCCTCCTCTCTCTCAGATAAGTAAATCTTAAAAAAAAAAGTCTAAAAAAAAAATCTATTTTGAATGGTGACATCAACAAAATTGCAGAATAGGAAGCCTAGACCCTTCCTGAAGTCCAGAAAAAAAGCAGTTTACCGATTCAGGCACCAGAGAAAACAACTGTTACACAAATAAAAGAAACAAAGGAGTGGCATCTTGATCTCTGTCTAGTCTTTTGATGTGACTTTGTTCCGCTGTGGCCTGAAGGTCTTTTTCCAATCTAAAGTACGAGGAGCCTCCTTGTACACTGTGGCGGGACATACAGTTCTCTGGCAAGTTGTATCAAGAGGAAATTGAAAGCCTTATTTTATAAATTCTAACATTTTGATTTGATTTATAATGCTTTCTCAGGCAGGGCCTGGCCCATAATATGCACATGCCAAACCCTTAGCACCAGCAGTTGTGTTTATCTTAATCGGTGGAAAATATAACCACAATGCATGCACAGGGAGAAGTGATTCGCGGCATCTGAGTCAGCAGTACGGTGATGTGCAAAATTAGGGCTCTATGCTTTCCTGATTTTCCCCATTCAGACTAATTTATTTTTTCTGACTTTAAGCACCATCTGGTGGGAATGGAGAAAAGAAGCAAAGGTCAGTGGGTCTTGGTGACCAACTCTTTCCTGCCACTAATGGGTCATGTCCCTCTGGCAAGTCCCAATTCCCTTGCTCATTGGATTTCTCCTCTGTGCAAAGTGAACTGTGGATTACAATGATCACAGGAACAACACTGGTGCAGCTCCTAGGGACTTCCACTTTATGGCACTGCCTCGGCATTGAGGTTGATAGTTTACTTATCCCTGGGATGCAGATGAGGAAACAGAAGCAGAGGTGACCCGTAGCTTGCCCAAGAGCTTGTGCTCATTGGTGGTGTAGCTGGGGCGGACATTGAACCTGGGCTGCCAGACTCCAGCATTGCCTACTCAAACCACTACCCTGAACCGTAGAACACAGAGATCTAAGGCCAGTGAGGAAATGAGGGCCCACTCAGTGCTAGGTACTCTGTCCTCATCATACATTATATCTCAGTGGCTCTTTCAGTCATTATTCTCTACTTTTCTTTTCTTTTTTTTTTTTAAGATTTTATTTATTTATTTGACAGATCACAAGTAGGCAGAGAGGCAGGCAGAGAGAGAGGATGGGAGGCAGAGAGAGAGAGATGGAGGCAGAGAGAGACTCCCTGCTGAGCAGAGTGTCCGATGCGGAGCTCGATCCCAGGACTCTGGGATCATGACCTGAGCCGAAGGCAGAGGCTTTAACCAACTGAGCCACCCAGGCGCCCTTCTTTTCTTTTTTTTTGAAGAATTCAAATGCCAGAGAAATGGAGTCGCTTAATGAGAACTATAGTGTAAGCTGAATTCATATCTAGCCTCCTCTGTTTGCAAAGTCCACATTCTCTCCCTTGCTTCACGTTGTCCATGCAGTCTCTCCTCTGTGTGGTCATCAGGCAGGGACAGGCATTGCAGAGGCTTGAAATGCTGTGATCTTCTCCCCAGGGCCAGCCCCCACCTCATTCTCTAGCTACAGGCCACCCATACAGAAAAGCCATCATTAATGGCTGCTGTGATCATTTACGCTTTGTCCTAAAGAAGTTATTATTGGCATGAAAGGTTCAGTTATTTTTCATTTCTGTGTACTGATCCTTTTAAAATGTGTTCTCTAATTTGTTTTATGGGAACAACTAAGTATAAATTTTTAATAGGAAGACAACTTTTCTCTTCCGGAGAGCCCAGGAATCTGTTCCTCAGTGTGGAGTCCTTGAAAGTCAGGATTTTAGAGCGTGGCAGTCCAGAATGTCAGCCCATCCTTCTCTCTTCCTCACTCGCTGTTGAGCACTCTGGACATACGGCTTCACTTCCCGGATTTTCAGTCTCTGTGCTATACAGACATGATGATAATTCCCCCAAAGATTGCTATAATAATTTAATTAGATAACAAATGACATATAGTATGTGTTCAATAAAATATAATCCCCTTCAGGAATTACCTGACATAAATTGGCAACTTGTATCTGCTTTTGCTTAATATATAATATCAGAAAATAACAAAATCAGGGATATAGGCCTAGGAATACAAGTAAACATCTGAACAGTGACCTTTCTTTTCCCTGCTGGGTTTTTTCTTTTCCTTTTTTTTTTTTTTTTTTTAACCTAGGGCCTCTAGTTTTAACTACCACTGCCAGGTCAGGGAGGAGGTGTCCTCTGATGTGTGGGGCAGTAAGTCCCAGGGTAGGAACAGGAAAATTGGAGTCAGAAAAACAAGTCTACTCATCGGTACTTAACTAACTCTGTGACCTCTACAAATTATTTACATTCTCTGTTCTTGTTTTCTCATCTGTAAAGTAGGAAAAAAAAATACCTCTTCTGCTTTGTTTGTAGGCAAGAGCCAAACATATTTGTTTAGCTTTATGGCTAGGCAGGAGGATGCGTCTGTCCTTTTGCTCCTTATTTCATTCATTCCACAGCAAGGGTACTGCTGCTACAGGCTTATGCGTCTTCTAATTTGTAATCACCAAGAGAGGCTTAAGAAATCTAGATTCCTACAAAATCTAGCACATTATCAGTTAGGTAGCTTCGCATTTATTTTAAAGAGATTATCCTATGTGATACCATGTGATCCACTTGTTATGTGATAGTAACCCCATCACTTAAATATTTTAATATTCTGTTCAAGAAATAGCAGTATTCATGAATCAGCCATTAGGAGAGTAATTTTTCCTAAGTCTTCTGAATTCAACTTTATTCCTCTCTCCTTTAGAGCATTTGAATTATATCTTTCCATTGTTAAGGTTTGGGGTGTGTGTGCCTGTGTGTGTGTGTGGGGGGGTCCCCTTCAGTATCCCATCATTCTTCATTTCGGGCCTTTAGGGAATTGTTATTAAAAAATTTGTAGAATGCAGCTGCCTATTCACAGCATGATGTATTCATCAAAATAAATCTATCCAAAGCGTTCAATTTGTGGATTTGGCCTCCTGATGCACTAAAATAAGAAATGTTAATTTCTTGCAGACTATTACCAGATGATTCTAAATATCTGCCAAACAGGAATGTCTGTTTCCTTGGGAGGAATTTCCATAATAAAATCCTGGCACCGTCGCTGAAGAGGATAGTTTTATATAAACAGAGAAAAACAACAGCAAGTATTTTCCCCGAGGACAGTTTTAGCTACAATTTACCAATACGGCTTAGTTATTTCTGTCTTCTTTTATGCTTTTGTTTTGAAACATAACGCAGTTTTACCTGGATGCCCTCCCGGATATTCAGGAATGAGCTCAGTGTGTTGACTGGCTCCGCTAAAGGCAAGACCTCCGGGAAAATAGAAAATCCGGAGGCTCCACTGCCTCACCCCTTCCCCCAGCCACATCTCCAGAGGGGAGAAAGGGTTAAGGACTGTTGGAGAATAGCGGGGCGGGGAGGGAGCCCCGAGGACGCCCCGGAGCAGCAGGCCCCGCCGGCAGGTGCAGCTTCCAACAGCGGCCGCAGCGCGCGGTGGGCTCCGAGCGCCCCTGTGAATTTGGAGGAGGGACCGCGGGCCACAGTCGGGGACCGCCGCGGCGAGGAGTGGGCGTGGCCTCGTCGCTGTGGATGCTTGTTAGGAAAGATGCTGGGAGCCTTTCACTGAGGAGTCAGGGCTGTGTGTGGGGTGTGTGTGTCTGTGTGTGTGCCTGTGCGTGTGTGTCTGTGTGTGTCTGTGTGAGAGAGAGAGAGAGGAGAGGAGGGAAGGAAGGAGATCGACTGAGAGACCCAGAGGTCCTGAAGACCCAGACAGCGCTGGGAGAGCCACTCAGGATCTTTTGGGGGAACCCAACAAATGTGAACATGGGGTCTATCACCGGAGCTGTGCTCAAGACGTTACTTCTGTTGTCTACTCAAGATTGGAACAGGGTCATAGCTGGGAATTCCTGTAAGTATACAGCAAATGATTTAAAACTTGCAGGGATGGTAGTGGGGGGGGGGCTCTCTGCAAAACTTTAATTCTGTTTTTTTAATCATTATTATTTGCAACTGAAATTGCCGCAAAGCATATTGCTATAAATGAGCCTCACTTAAAAATCTTGCAAATATGACTGGCTTTACACATGTCTTTCCTCCTGATCTGGTCAAAATAAGCAAAGTGTCATTTCTTTTCTTTTTTGGCCATAAGCAGGCTCTTATCCTCCTGCCTTTGAATATTCATTGAGAAAGCTCAAGTTCTAGTAAAACATTAAATTAGCATCTTAACCAGGGAATAGCCTGTGAATGTCTTCATTTCTTCCTTCTTAAGGGTTACTGAATTTTATTGGAATTATGTGTATCAGGAAAACAACTGGCAGACTTTACCTTATGCTGCATTAGCTTGGATTTCTGAAGTTTGCATTGGCAGACTGATAGCTGGCTGCATCTTTAAATAACTGAGAATAACTGAAATGCACTGCAGAATTCAGGAGCAAAACTGGCGGAGGTGAACCCCAGTATTAAGAATCGTGCCCTCACTCCTAAAGAATGAGATTTGAGTACTCTTGAAAGAGGGGGGTTCATCCCTACATTTTGCTTAAGGAAAAATGTTTATGTGATTTTTCAAAAGTATGAATTCTTAAAAGCATTATTTTTAACTTTATGCATTTATGATTGGATATTCTCAGTTAATTGATTCAGGGAAGATTTATCAAGACCTTATTTCTTATTTAAGTATCATTCAATATAATTTGGCAGAACTCCCTTCATCCATGTTTTATTAGAGATAGAAAAGTTTCAAAAGTTGTATTTGGGTTAAAATCCCCAAATAGGAGGTTCCCCTCCCTCCTTGACGATTGATAAATAAGCTCTGCAAATTCAACTTTTTACCTCTTTCTTTGATTTTAAAAGAAAAGCTCATTTGCTTTTCCAGAAAGGTCTATGAGGCCTGTTCAGGAATTGAAGTTGCTGTTGCTGTATAACCAGGGTTAGGTTTAGGGGCTACAAATAACCCAGTAATCAGACATTTGCTCCCGTGTATCCCTTGAGCACACCAAAGCACTTTGATGTGGGAAAAACATGATGAATGACCCTCTGGCACAAGTCAGATGTCCATTTACACTGCACGGGCCCCTGTGATTTCAGGTTCCCATGCATGTTAGCTCATAGACTGGCCTGGTGTATCCATCACTCTGCAAGAAGAGAACACCCCCCAGATGCTGCACTGTGTTTCAGTTTTAATTTGGTTGTATAAAAGACTCAGTTTTAATTTGGTTGTATAAAAATTCCATGAGACAAGAAAATTTACCTGTTTCCACCTGGTCAGAATCTTGGAAAGCTGTAATGGTAGCTTTTGACGAGCATCAACAAACAAACAACAACTAGACAGACACACACACACCACACTCATGCACACAAAGTTTTGTAGAGAAGGCTTCAGTAATTCATCATCCAACTACAGAAGTTCAGCAAAAAAGGAAGGCACTAGAGGTCACTCTTACAATGGAAAGCACATTACTTGAAGCATCCTTCCCTTCAGAAAAGCAGAGCTGAAGTCTGGCCTAGACACAGTCGTGTCTTATCAAGGCACTGCCTATATTTGGGTTAATAATATATGAATATGATTGATATCTGTTTGATTGATAGTTGCTTATGTTTGTTTGCTTGGAGTCCAATAAAAGGCAGATAGACACTAAATCGCTTTCTTTTGTAATAGATCTTCTTAGTGAAGGACAGAGGAGCTGCTGAGACCTGAGGAGAACAGAATATTCAGTAGTGCTGGGCCTCTGGCTGACACTTTAAATTTCAACCCTGGTTCTATATTCTCTCAGCTTTGGTTTTTTTGTGAAGTGGTTTAATGCTCTTCTAAATATTTGAAAAACTGAAAGAACCTATAAAATTTTAAATTATTAGGAATTATTTAAATATTGAAATTGGAGTTCTTGGTTACCATATATATTGAGTTGACAGTTGTTAGAGTGTCAAAAATGCAATTAAGTGCCCTCATCTAATTAAAATTGTATTTAATAATTTCTTGTTATCATCATTTCATATGATTTGCAATAATACATATGAGAAAAATTTCATTTCCCAATTTTGTTTTATTCTTTAGCACTTAGTGGGTTTTTAAAAAATTTTTATTGTTTGGATGGAAGCAAGGTCTACTTACTAACAAGGCACTTCATATGTTTTATCTTGTTTGGAAGAACAAGTGTATATGTTTACCAGCAAGGCTGGGATTCGGTGTATGGACAAGTGACCATCAACCAGCATAAGTATTTTTATTTTTTTGTATTTTTCATTTTTTCAGCATAAGCATTATAAAGTCTTACAGTAACACCAATAATTCTTCTGGACAAGCCTTTATATTAAAACATGAATCAATCTTGAATACCAATGTTAAAGTCAGGGAGAATTGAATATAAATAAATAAAATTAAAGGTCAGTGTCCTAGGTGAATACAAAGACCTTCTCCCTTTATTTACAGCTGATTCACCAAGAGCAGATCTGTTCTCCTCTGAGTCAGCCCAAGACTACCCAAGGCTGTCAGCGTGAAAGCTTTCATGGGACAGCACTCTAAACCAGGAACAGCTCAGGGATTAGGTGCACTGTAATTTGAATGTCAGTTGAGCAAAATTAATCAACAAGGTAACTTTACATTGGAAGGATTCTCTGCAAATAAACATATGTCCGTATACATGTTCTTGTGTATGTGCATGTATATATACGTAAATAAATCAATGTAAACCACCAGATGCATGTGCTCATGCATATTTGGTGACTCTGCTCACTCCTCACCTGTCTACAGATGAGATATGTTGAATGGACTCCATCCTTTGCCAACTAGCGCCCCACTGGACATTTCAAAAGCAGTGAACCAGCCCCAGGTCTTTCCCCTTTGATCTGGTCAAGACAAACATGCTGTTATGTTGAGGTGTTCCTTTCATGGAAGTTTAGAGAAAGGTCCTTCTGGAAGAGCTTGCTCTGTGATACATTGCACAGACTGTTTTTGGTTTCTTCACTTGCTCCCAAGAGACATGAATTGTGAGAAGGGAGATATCTATTTCTATAATTACTCTTTTTTTTTAAAGAGTTCTAGTATTCTCTGTTTCTTCTTCTTCTTTTTTAAAAATTATTTATTTATTTGACAGAGATCACAAGTAGGCAGAGAGACAGGCAGAGAGAGAGAGAGAGAGAGGAGGAAGCAGGCTCATCGATAAGCAGAGAGCCCGATTCGAGGCTCGATCCCAGGACCCTGGAGTCATGACCTGAGCCGAAGGCAGAGGCTTTAAACCACTGAGCCACCCAGGCACCCCTATTTTTATCATTACTCTTATGGACCCACGGTTTCTTGCTCAACATGAAGGTGTTTTGGGAAAAGTTGACTCACCACAAAAGAAGGAACAGGTGTATGGACTAAGGCAAGTAAGAGTCTTTTTACTCTCGCAGATCATGTGATGAAGGCTTCCTGGCATCCTACTGAGTCTTACTCTGAAAATATTTAATGCTCACCAAGTAGCTTTTGAATGACTTAATTAGAAGTTAAATTCTTTCTTTTATCTAACTGAAAAAGAGGCTTATCTGATATCTACTCTGACAGAAGCATGGGAAGGATATGTTAAAAATCAGCAATAGATGAAGGTAATTGCTTGAGTGGATCATCACTCTTGTGGGCTCCGGGCTCCAATGTGAAATGCAACTGGACAGATTCCCAAATTGTTAAAACTCAACCTTGCAATTCTTTCCTGAAGCTTCCTACTTTTCCTCCTTCTCCCAAGAATTTCTGCCCATGGCAAAAAACAACTAGACTGTAATAGTAGAGTACTGATGAAATATAATGATATGATACAATGCATGAATAGGTGACCTTTGGACACACAGGTGACCTTGCGCTTTGACTCACTTTTCTAACAGCGACACTGATTTGTTTTCTTCAGTTTAGTGCCTTCTCCCCACTTCCGACTGTGTGCATCCCAAATAATTTCTGATCAGGGCTTTCTCCAGCTCTGGGGATGACACAACTCATACCTAACATGGGGCTCAAAAATAGGACTTTCACAGGACTCATAGGGCTCACTCTTAGTAATAAACATTATTGTCTTCTAAAATTTTGGAAATTGTATCAGATATCAACAGTTCCTTTAAGGGACCCAATCTTTATATCAAGATTGAATTAATTTACCTCTTCAGGGAAAACAGTTAGTAGAATTGCATAACATCAATTGTAAGATAATGCAATATTTACCTCAGAGGTTGGCCAAATATGGCTCACTGGCTTGTTTTGTAGAGCCGGTGAGCTGAGAGTCATTTTTCTATTTTTAAATGTTTGGAAAAAAAGTTTTAAAAAATGTTTGGAAAAAATTAAAAGAATTCCTTGCAGCACAAAAAAATTAAATGAAATTTGAATTTTGGTCATCTGTTCCTCTCATTAGTAGACCTGTGTGGCAAAAATTTGTATGCATTATTATATTTACATCTTATCAATAAAATTTTCTTAAAATTGATCTCTCTCTCTTGATATGAAGACCTTCATAATATTCTTAACTATCTGGCTTTTATAGGAAAACGCCCATGGATTTAAATGACATCCAATATAATGGTGACACATGAGTAATATATAAATTATACGGCTATGATAAAATTTAGTCTTAATTATTTAGCTCAGAAATACATACTTGTGGAATTGTGGTACTGAAAGAAATTACTAGGAGGTGTAACAGAAGAGACCTTCAAATTAGTATCTTCCTCATATGTTTCTTCTTAAAAACTTCATTGTTCTGAAATATTATTTCAGTAGGTGTGAATTACTTGTAACTATTTGTAAAGCTTCAGCAGTTTTGGCTGCTAAAGGGGCACCTTCAATCTCAAGTAATCCTGTTAATAGAAGAAGTTCAATAAAGTGTATAAGTAATTGCATCTCGGATATTTCGAATGAAAATTCTGTTGTTATTTTATACTTTCATGAGTATAAATGATCCCATTCCATACTAATCAGAAACTTGCATTTGGAATCACTGATTGTATGAGGGAGATGATCTTACTGGAAGAGTATTCTTGTCCCTGTGACAGTAGCAGCTTCCTACAAACTCTGAAATTGGCGAACTTTCTAGAATAAGTTAAAAAATAGACTTTCATTTAAGCACTGCCCACCGAGAATTCATAATAACTAGGCAGGTGCCTTTCATCTACTTGTGCCAACATAATTAATTTTTATGTAAATTCCTCGTCCATTTGGAATTGTATTTCCTTTTCATTTCCAAAAACTGATCATTGGCCTCATTTTATTTACACCACCCTGTTTAATGTGGGTTTTTTTAAGTTTAAATTAAAAATATGATGGAACATAACATTTTACAAGTTCTTTTCATTGAAATTCCATGGTAACTTTTTTCCCCGAAGTAAATGGCCATGTGTTATCATACTTTATTTTTCATAATTCTGTTAGTTTTAATGGCTCAGCTCTAATGAAGATTTCTGTCTTATCAAAAAACCAACTTCCAAATCAAAGATGGCCAAGGACTGTCTCGTAGAGCTCACTGAAATGTGACTTTCTCTGGGTGTCAACAGGAACTGTAGTGGGGTTCATGACTGTCCACTGTGAAAAGATGATGAGGGTCAGGGACACCTGCCGTTACGTGGCTCTGAGTTTTTTACAACAGAATATCAGTTTTGCTTTATAAATATCTATATTTCTCAAGTTGATACCATATTTAGAATTTGAATGGCTTTTACTTCAGATAAATCAGTATTAGGGCCTTAATATTGTCGACTAATGAATCCCACAACCTTTAGGTTGCCAGTTAGTAAGTTTATCTAAGTCCTCCAGTCTCCTTTTAAAATCTCTTTCTTTCCTTCTTAGTGATTGAAGGTTCACAGACCTGCCCAGCTCCTGAAATCAGTAGAAAGAGTAGTGAAAGCTTATGTTACGTTATGTTATGAACATTGTTAGGTTCATCCCAGATATGCATAT
>PISX010033803.1:0-14694 GCA_004024625.1 Mellivora capensis | reverse complement strand
CTGTGGGTAATAAGAAAGTTGGGGTGGATCTTGGGACCCAGAACCGGGCCCAACGAAGTCTGAAGCAAACGGTGCCTGGGCGGAGACCTCTAACCCGGAATCGCGCATCCAGGCTGGGCTGTGTGTGCTGGAGTCCTGAGTGTCTGTGCACTTCCCGGCTGTCTCTGCAGATCTTAGCGGGAAGGTTGTGTGTCAGGGACACCAGCGCCAGTCACCATCTTCCTGCTTGTGCTGTGACCTACTGTGAGAGTGTAGGTCTGTGTACACCTGCAGGGGTGCCTGTGGCCGCGAGTCTGCTGTGGTGTGGGTCCATCCGCGCAGCCGGGTCTCCGCATCTGTGTGAGTGCGCAGGGCCGATGGCAGGGCTCAGGGCCCTGTGGGCCTGCTGGGTGCCCATCTGGTGTGAGAGCTTAAGGCAGCTGTGCCTGTAGGGGTGAGGGATGAGTGGCGCGTGGAATGCAGGTATGTGGAGGTGTGGGGCCCGCCCACATGGAGGTGTTTGTGAGACACAGGGGCACCCAGATCCCAGTCTGTGAGACAGGAGGCCGCCCACGCCTGAGAAGAGCTGTTCTGAGGTGCTTCTCCTTCTGTTCTCACACACACCTGGGCAGAGGCTCAGTGGCTGCCCTGGGAGGCACAGATAGGCTTAAGGGCAGGTGGTGGGTTCTTCTTCCCTGATCTCCCCTCTGGCCCCAGACACTCACTCTCTGTCTCTCTGGGGACAGGCTGGGCTGTGAATCAAGGAAGAGACAACCCAGATGTAAAGGAGCACCCAGAAAGGCCTGTTTCATTTTCTAAAAGAAAAAATGGGGCAAAATTCACATAAAATAGAATTAACCATTTGAATTGAACAGATTATTGGCATTTGGCACATTCACGATGCTGTGCAATCACCACCCCTTTCTAGTTCTCAGATATTTTCATCACTCCAAAAGGAAACACTGTCTTCATTAGTAATCACTTACCCGTTCCCCCCTGCCCAGGCTCCAGCTTCCCCACAACCCCTCATCTACTTTTTGTGTCTATGAATTTGCCTATCTTAGGTATTTCATATTAATGGAATCAGATGACCCTTTCTTCAGACAACCTTTTGTGCCTGGCTTTATTTCACATAGCAGAATGTTTTCAAGGTTCATTCATGATGCAGCATGTGTTCCTACTTTGTTGTGTAAAAAACACACAACAGAAATTTTATGACCTCAACCATTTTTAAGTATGCAGTTCAGTGCTGTTAAGTGTATCAATCTGCAGAACTCAGCTCACCCTGCAAAACAGAAACTCTACGCCCCTTAAACAAAACTCTCCTTTTCCCACTCTCTGTAGCCCTTGGCAACCTCCATTCTACTTTGTTTCTATGAATTTGACTGCTTTAGGGACCTCGGATAGGTGGGATCATTTTGGGGATTGGCTGATTCCACATAGCATAAAGCTTCATTGGTGTTATAGCACGAGACAGGATTTCCTCCCTTTCAAGGCTGAATGATATTCCATTGTACGGATGTATCACACCTTGTTTATCCATCCACCCACCAATGAACAATGGGTCTGTTTTCACCTCAGGGTTCTTGTGGCTAGTGCTGCTCTGACCAGGAGTGTGCAAATATCTCTCCTAGACCCTGTTTATGCCACTTTTGCATATACATCCAGAAGAGGGATGCCTGAGACATAGGTAGTTCTATTTCTAATTTTTAATTTATGAATGGAAAACCATTCATACTGTTTTCCATAGCTGTTGCACGATTGTGCTATCCCACCAACAATGCACAGAGCTCCACTTTCTCTACCTCCAGCACAACTGAGTGCCATTTAGACATTCCCAGTGTTGGGCCACCAACACCTCTATTTAGGTCCAAGACATTTCCCCACCCCTGAAGGAAATCTACAACCCACTAAAGTTCAATCCCCATTCCATCCTCCTCCCATTCCCTGGCAACTGCTAATCTGCTTTCTGTCTTGATGCATTTACCTATCCTGCATATTTCAAATAAATGAACTCATACAATATGTGGTCTTTGTGGCTGGCTTCTTTCACTCAGCATATTGTCTCAGCATGTTGTAATGTGTGTCAGTACTTCATGCATGTGTATGCCTCAAAGATACTACATCATATGGACATACCACTTTTTGTTTATCCATTCATCCGTTGATGCATCCTGCATTGTTAAAAATGTGTTGCATTTTTGCATCATGCTTGTTGGTGGCAGAGAGAGGAAGACAGAGAGACAGAAAGAGAAGTAACCCTTGATGGAGCAGATGCTGGAAGGAGAGCTGTCCTCACAGGGAGCTGGGGCAGATGTGAGTCTGTTGCTTCTTGGAGAAGGGTATGAGAGAACCCACAGCTGTGAGTCTTGGTTGCTCCATGAAGCAGGAGGTTGGGGATAGGAGAGTGGGTAGGGTTTGAGGAGATAGAAGGAGATTCAATGAATAGCATTGGTACCTGACCAGAGATAGAGTGCCCAGCAGGGATTGGACAATGTGATCTGGTGATGCTGGTCAGTGCCACATCCTTGTGGGGGACTCACACAAGTAGGACCACACAACAACTATAGTACTTAAGAGCCGAACATGCACAACTCACCTTAGTGCCACTGCAGTCCTGTGGATTAAAGAATATTATTACATGTTCCCAGTGAGCTAGTAGGGGCAATGCTGACAATTAAACAGAGCCTACATCCTCTCCATGCCACACGGGAGAGGTGCCCTCCAGCTGAAGATAGCAATAAGGCAGGAAAGCCAGGGGGTTGTGCATGGAGTCAATAATAGTTATAACAGAAGTTGTAATTATTATTATCAGTATTATTTTTTACTGCATTCTTACTATGCTCCAGGGCCTGCACTATGTACTTGAAGCTCATGATCTTCTGTGAACCCCATGCAGCTCCCAGGTGCTCTGAAAGTATCATGAGCATCAGGTGGCAGAGGGACTGGCCATGGCCTGCAGGGTGAAGAGTCTGCTCCCTCTGGAAGTCCTCTTGGGCCAGGCTCAGCTTGGACCCAGAGCTCCTGCCCACCAGGCCACCTTCACTCTCTATCCACCCAGGAATGGCTGCTACTCTGGGTCTAAACCACAGCTCCGTGTCTGAATTCATCCTCGTGGGCTTCTCCACCTTCCCACCTCATCTCCTGCCCATCTTCTTCCTGCTGTTCCTGCTCATGTACCTGTTCACACTGCTGGGGAACCTTCTCATCATGGCCACTGTCTGGAGTGAGCGCAGCCTGCACACACCCATGTACCTCTTCCTGTGTGCACTGTCCATATCTGAGATCCTCTACACCTTGGCCATCACCCCACGCCTGCTGGACGACCTGCTCTCCTCCCTCCACACCATCGCCTTTGCAGCCTGTGCCAGCCAGATGTTCTTCTTCTTCACGTGTGGCTTCACCCACTCCTTCTTGCTCACCGTCATGGGCTACGACCGCTACGTGGCCATCTGCCACCCCTTGCGCTACAGCATGCTCATGAGTCCTTGTGGCTGTGCCTGCCTGGTGGCCTTGTCTTGGGCTGGTGGTTCAGTCATAGGGCTAGTGGTGACCACAACAATTTTCCATCTCACCTTCTGTGGACCCAACGAAATCCAGCATTTTGTATGTCACGTGCCCCCTCTCTTGAAGCTGGCCTGTGGAACTGATATACCAGTAGTGGTCCTGGGTGTGGGGCTGGTGTGCATGATTGTCTTGTTGGGCTGTTTTCTCTTCATCCTCCTCTCCTACACGTTAATCGTGGCTGCCATCTTGAAGATCCCCTCTGCTGAGGGCAGGCACAAAGCCTTCTCCACCTGTGCTTCCCACCTTATTGTGGTCATTGTGCACTATGGCTTTGCTTCTATCATCTACCTTAAGCCCAAGGGTCTTCACTCCCAAGAAAGCAACACCCTGATGGCCATCTCCTACACGGTCCTCACGCCCTTTCTCAGTCCCATCATCTTCAGTCTCAGGAACAAGGAGCTGAAGACTGCCATGAGGAAGACCTTCCTCAGCAAACTCTATCCCTCCAGCATCTAAGTGGCCAGTGTGAAGGTGGTGTTAGAAGAAGGTAGAAGGATGACCATATCCCCATCTGTACAATGGGGTTAACAGTGACTACCGAGTATGATTGGTAAAGATATGTGACAACACGCACGACATAGCAGGTGCTCATTAAATGTGAGCCTTACTTCTTCTTCCTCTGTTGGTTTGTGTCTTGGATATTAGTTTTATTTGTAACCAAACAGCTTTCTTGAGATATAATCCACATGCCATAAAATTTACCCATTTAAAGTATACAATTCAGTTGGTCTTTCATACATTCAGAGTTATGTGATCATCACCACCATCAATTTGAAACATTTTTGTCACCCCAAAAGGAAACCCCTACCGATTCAGTCCCCATTTCTCCTCCCAATTCCCATAACCCCCAGTCCTAGGAAACCATTTTTTTCCCTAAAATATGGTTTAAATTCTTAAATTGAAGTATAGTTGCCAAACAATGTTTCCTTAGAGTCAATTATACAACATAGTGATTTGATGCCACACAATGCTATTAGAATACCATTGCCTACATTCCCTATGCTGTACCTTTCATCCCCATGACTTGCTCATTCCACTTTGCCTGTTGTAATATTCATATAAATAAAATTACATTAGGTGGTCTTTTTGACTGAGTTCTTTCACTTAGTACAATGTGTTCAAGGTTCCTTCATGTTGTAGATGTATGAGACCTTCTTTCCTTTTTATTGCCAAATACTATTCTATTATATGGACATACAGTATTTCCGTTATTTAATTTAAAGAAATAAAATTTCTTTAAATAAAATAAAATAAAGAAATAAAATTTCTTTAATTTAAATTTTAGTTAGTTAACATACAGAGAAATATTGATTTCTAGAGTAGAAGTGGTTCTTCTCTTATGTACAATACCCAGTACTCATCATGAGGGCCCTCCTTAATATTCCTCAGCCACCCAGCCCATCCCTCACCCACCTCCCTCCATTAGCCCTCAGTTTGTTCTCCATCATTAAGAGTCTCTTATGGCTTGTTTCCCTGTCTCCTTATTCTCCCCTTCCCATACTTTCATTTTTCTTTCTTAAAATCCTATATGAGTGAAATCATATGGTATTTGTCCTTCTCTGACTTATTTCACTTAGCGTAATACCCTCTAGCTCCATCTATGTTGTTGCAAATGGCAAGATTTCATATTTCTGATTACTGAGTAATATTCCTGTGTGTATATACATACCATATTCTCCCTATCCATTCATCACTCAGAGGACATTGGGGCTCTCTGCGTAGTTCAGCTATTGTTTATAATGGGGCATTCTGTATTTCATCTGTCTCTTTATCACTTGTTGAACTTCTCAGTATTTCTACTCTTGGCTATTTTGGATAATGACACTAGGAAAGCTTGTGTACCCCTTTTTCTTGAATATGTGGTTTCATACCGCTGCGTGTATACTAAGGAATAGATTTTTGGATCCAAGGTAACTCTATGTTTAATTTTTTTATTATTTTTTATTGTGTTATGTTAGTCATCATACAGTATGTCATTAGTTTTTGATGTAATGTTCCAAGATTCATTGTTTATGTATAATACCCAGTGCTCCATACAATACGTGCCCTCCTTAAAACCATCACTGGGCCAACGCATTCCTAGAGCCCACTCCCTTCTAAAACCCTCAGTTTGTTTCTCAGAGTCCACAGTCTCTCATGGTTCATCTCCCACTCTGATTCCCACCCCCCTTCATTTTTCCCTTCCTTCTCCTAATGTCCTCCATGCTATTCCTTATGTTCCACAAGTCAGTGAAACTAAATGATAATGGACTTTCTCTGCTTGACTTATTTCACTCAGCATAATCTCCTCCAGTCCCATTCATATTGATGCAAATGTTGGGAACTCATCATTTTTGATGGCTGAGTAATATACATTGTATATATGAACCTCATCTTCTTTATCTATTCGTCTGTTGAAGAGCATCTTGGCTCTTTCCACATTTTGGCTATTGTGGATATTGGTGTTATGAATATTGGGGTGCATGTGGCCCTTCTTTTCACTACATCTGTACATTTGGGGTAAATACTCAGTAGTGCAATTGCTGGGTCATAGGGTAGCTCTATTTTTAATTTTTTGAGGAACCTCCACATTGTTTTCCAGAGTGGCTGTACCACCTTGCATTCCCACCCACAGTGCAAGAGGGTTCCCCTTTCTCCACAACTTCTCCAACATTTGTTGTTTCTTGCCTTGTCAATTTTTGCCATTCTACCTGGTGGAAGGTGATATCTCAGTGTGTGTGTGTGTGTGTGTGTGTGTGTGTGTGTGTGTGTTTTAAGATTTTATTTATTTCTTTGATATGGAGAGAGAGATCACAAGCAGTCAGAGAGGCAGGCAGAGAGAGAGGGGGAAGCAGGCTCCCCACTGAGCAGAGAGCCTGGTATGGGGCTCGATCTCAGGACCCTGAGATCATGACCTAAGCCGAAGGCAGAGGCTTAACCGACTGAGAAACCCAGGTGCCCCTCTCAGTGTGGTTTGATTTGAGCTTCCCTGATGGCTAATGATGATGAAGACTTTTTCATGTGTCTCTTAGCCATTTGTATGTCTTCGCTGGAGAAGTGTCTGCTCACGTCTTCTGCCCACTTTTTGACTTGATTATCTGTTTTTCGGATGTTGAATTTGAGTTCTTTATAGATCTTGGATACCAGCCCTTTATCTGTAGTGTCATTGCAAATATCTTCTCCCATTCTGTGAGTTGCCTCTTTGTTTTGTTGACTATTTCCTTTGCTGTGCAGAAGCTTTTTATCTTGATGAACCTAAGAATTCATTTTTTATTTTGTTTCTCTTGCTTTTGGAGACATGTCTCGAAAGAAGCTGCTGTGGCCGATGTTGAAGAGGTTACTTTGTATGTTCTCCTCTAGGATTTTTATGGATTCTTGTCTCACATTGAGGTCATTCATCCATTTTGAGTTTATCTTTGTGTACGGTGTAAGAGAATGGTCAAGTATCATTCTTCTACATATAGCTGTCCAATTTTCCCAACACCATTTATTGAAGAGACTGCCTTTTTTCCATTGGATATTTTTCCTGCTTTGTCAAAGATAATTTGACCATAGAGTTGAGGGTCCATATCTGAGCTCTCTACTCTGTTCCATTGGTTTATGTTTCTGTTTTTGTGCCAGCACCATGCTGTCTGGTGATGACAGCTTTGTAATGTAGCTTGGAATCAATGTAATGTAGCTTTGTTTTTCTTTTTCAACATTTCCTTGGAGATTCAGGGTCTTTTCTGGTTCCATACAACTTTTAGGATTGCTGGTTCCAGCACTTTGCAAATTGCCAATGGTATTTGGACCGGGATGGCATTGGAAGTATAGATCACTCTGGCAACTTGGGCATTTTAGTGATATATATTCTTCGAGTCTATGAGCATGGAATGTTTTTCCATCTTTTTATGTCCATTTTCAAGTGAGATCCAGTAGACAGGCATTCACCAGATGGATTCAGCTCAACGGGGTCATGACAATGACACATTACTAAAGGTTTCATAGGCGAATAAGGAAGAAGCCTTACCATTGATGTCACATGGAAACTCCTCCTAAAATGACTTTGAACACCTGTGCTCTCTGCATCTCCTTCTTCACCAGGCTCTGAGCCATCAGCTCTCTCTTTCCCTAAAGACACCATCATTACCAGCAATAAGATTTCCACCTCTCTCGCACTGTTCCCTTCCCCACACAGCAGAGCCTGCAGCCCTATCAGGTGCAGCCACCATTTCTTTCCTTTTCTTGCCTGGACACCTCTCTCTGTTCCACTGCTAACTTATGGAGATCTCTCTCCCCTCCCTTCCATCCATTTTCATACCAAATGTTCCACTTAGAAATAAGTCTCTACTTGTGATTTCAAAGGCATTGGGAAATTATAAATAACAAGCCATTTTTTTTTGTTGGAACAAATTGCCTTTTTATCCCCTCTTTACAGGTTTTTAGGAATAAAAAGATGCTATGTTAAAAGTGATGAATGTAGTATGATACCCAACATATAGTATATACTCATGTGGTGACTACTATTGGTTTTTACTATTGCTGTACCAGCAGCCCAAGAGCTAGAAATAATATTTCCGTTTGCTAATTGGGTCTGAATAACGTATATGCCCACACACGTGTGGTGACTCCCTTTTCCCCACAATATTATATAACCACAGGCTGGGGGCATCGATGCCAGTTCACAAAGGGTCATTTTCAAGGAGAATGCAACCACCCTGAACCAGTCAGCCCCTACATCATGCTATATACAAAATTAATTCAAAATGGATCAAAGGCCTGAATGTAAGAGCTAAAACTATAATGTTCTTAGAGGACAACATAGCTGTGCATCTCCATGATCTTGGATTAACCAATCATTTCTTAGACATGACACCAAAACCATAAGCAACGAAGGAAACAAATACATAATTTGGATGTCATCAGAATTAAAATGTTTTGTTCTGCGAAGATTAACAGCAAGAGAGTGAGCAGGCAACTTATAGAAGGTGAGACAATACTTGAAACTCACATGTCTGATAAAGGGTTTGTAACTAGAAACTATAATGAATTATTACAATTTAACAAAAGGACAAACAAGCCAATTTTAAAGATAGGTGACATCTCAGCAGCATTTCACCAAGAACACATAGAAATGGCCAAGAAGCATGTGATGAGATGCACAACATCGTTACTTATCAGAGAAATGCAAATCAAAACCAACATGAGATACCACTTCTTACCACTCAGATAGCTATAACTAACAGGACAGGTAATAACAAATGCTGGCAAAGATGTGGAGAAATTTGAATCCTACTACATTGCTGGGGGAAATATAGACGGGCAAGGTCACTTTGGGAAACAGTCTGGAACTTCCTTTAAAAAATTAAACATAGAGCTACCATTGGATCCAAAAAATCCACTCCTTAGTATATATGCAGGAGTATGAAACCATATGTTTAAAAAAAAAAGGGGGTACACAAATGTTCCTAGTGGTATTATTCAAAATAGCAAAAAGTAGAAAAACTGACAATTTCAGCAAGCGATAAACAATGAAATACAGTGTGTCCCATTAGCAACAGTAGCTAAACTATGCAGAGAGACCCAATGTCTACTGAGTAATGAATGGAGAAGGAAGATGTGGTATGTATATACACATAGGAATATTACTCAATAATCAGAAATATGAAATCTTGCCATTTGCAACAACATGGATGGAGCTAGAGGGTATTATGCTAAGCAAAATAAGTCAGAGACAGACAAATACCATACAATTTCACTCATATAGGGAATTTAAGAAAAAAAAGCATGAAAGTATGGGAAGGGGTGAGAGGGAGAGAGGGAAACAAACCATAAGAGACTTAATGATGGAGAACAAACTGAGGGCTGATGGGGGAAGGTGGGTGAGGGATGGGCTAGGTGGCTGAGGAATATTAAGGAGGGTCCTTGTGATGAGCACTGGTTGTTGTATGCAAGAGAAGAACCACTGAATTCTACTTCAGAAGAATATTTCTCTGTATGTTAACTAACTTAATTTAAATTAAAAAGAAAAGAAAAGAAATACCATATGTCCATACAATAGAATAGTATTTGGCAATAAAAAGGAAAGAAGGTCTCATATATCTACAACATGAAGGAACCTTGAACACATTGTACTAAGTGAAAGAACTCAGTCAAAAAGACCACCTAATGTAATTTCATTTATATGAATGTTCAGAACAGGCAAAGTGGAATGAATAAGTCATGCGGATGAAAGGTACAGTGTAGGGAATGTAGGCAATGGTATTCTAATAGCATTGTGTGGTATCAAATCACTATGTTGTACAATCAAAATTAATGTAACAGCATAATCCAGAGAAAGACAGTTAATATATGATTTCACTTATATGTGGAAAATAAGGAAGAGAATGAGGACATTAGGAGAAAGAAGGGAAGAATGAAGAGAGAGAAGTCAGAGGGGGAGGTGAACCATGAAAGACTATGAACACCAGGAAACTGAGGGGTCTGAGAAAATAGGGGTAGGGCGATGGGTTAGCCAAGTGATGGGTATTAAGGAAGGCACATTTAGCGATGAGCACTGGGTGTTATATGCAAACAATCAATAATGGAACACTACATTAAGAAAAAAAAGAAACTAAGGTAACATTGTGTGACAACTATACATCATTTAAAATTTTTTAAACAATATTTTCTGAAAAAAAGTGGTTTCCTACAGCTAGGGGTTATGGGAATTTACTGAGAATTGGAGCCTGAATGTGTGGGGGTTTCCTTTTGGGGTGAAAAAAATGTTTCAAATTGATGGTAGTGATGATCACATAACTCTGAATATATGAAAGACCAACTGAATTGTGTACTTTAAATAGCTAAATTTAATGGCATGTGCTTATATCTCAAGAAAGCTGTTTGATTACAAATGAAACTAATATCCAAGACACAAACCAACAGAGGAAGAAGAAGTAAGGCTCACATTTATTGAGCACCTGCTATGTCCTGTGTGCCGTCACACATCTTTACCAATCATACTCTGTAGTCACTGTTAACCCCATTGTACAGATGGGGATATAGTCATCCTTCTACCTTCTTCTAACACCACCTTCACACTGGCCACTTAGATGCTGGAGGAATAGAGTTTGCTGAGGAAGGTCTTCCTCATGGCAGTCTTCAGCTCCTTGTTCCTGAGACTGAAGATGATGGGACTGAGGAAGGGTGTGAGGACCGTGTAGGTGATGGCCATCAGGGTCTTACTTTCCTGGGAGTGAAGACCCTTGGGCTTGAGGTAGATGATAGAGGCAAAGCCATAGTGCACAATGACCACAATAAGGTGGGAAGCACAGGTGGAGAAGGCTTTGTGCCTGCCCTCAGCAGAGGGGATCTTCAAGATGGCAGCCACGATTAAGGTGTAGGAGAGGAGGATGAGGAGAAAGCAGCCCAACAATACAGTGATGCACATCAGCCCCACACATAGGGCCACTATTGGTACATCAGTTCCACAGGCCAGCTTCAAGAGAGGGGGCACATGACATCCAAAATGCTGGATTTTATTGGGTCCACAGAAGGTGAGATGGAAGATTGCTGTGGTCACCACCATCCCTTGGACCAAGCCACCAGCCCAAGACCAGGTCACCAGGCAGGTGCAGCCACGGGGGCTCATGAGCACGCTGTAGCGCAAGGGGTGGCAGATGGCCACATAGCGGTCGTAGCCCATGACGGTGAGCAGGAAGGAGTGGGTGAAGCCGAATGTGAAGGAGAAGAACATCTGGCTGGCACAGGCTGCAAAGGCGATGGTGCGGAGGGAGGAGAGCAGGTCGGCCAGCAGGCGCGGGGTGATGGTCAAGGTGTAGAGGATCTCAGAGATGGACAGTGCACACAAGAAAAGGTACATGGGCGTGTGCAGGCTGCGCTCACTCCAGACAGTGGCCATGATGAGAAGGTTCCCCAGCAGTGTGAACAGGTACATGAGCAGGAACAGCAGGAAGAAGATGGGCAGGAGATGAGGTGGGAAGGTGGAGAAGCCCACGAAGATGAATTCAGAAATGGAGCTGTGGTTTAGACCTAGAGTGGCAGCCATCCCTGGGTGGGGAGAGAGCGAAGGCGACCTGGTGGGCAGGAGCTCTGGGTCCAAGCTGAGCCTGGCCCAAGAGGACTTCCAGGGGTGGGGGCAGGGAGCCCTCACCCTGCGGAACATGAGCAGTCCCTCCACCACCCGATGTTCATGATGACTGTCAGAGCACCTGGGAACTGAATGGGGTTCACAGAAGATCATGAGCCTCAAGTGCGTAAGGCCCTGGAGCATAGTAAGAATGCAGTAAAAAATATTACTGATTATAATAATTACAACTATTGTTATTACTATTATTAACTTCATGCACAATCACCTGGCTTTCCTACCTTTGAGCATGCTGGCCACTCCATGCTTCTCTCCATCTCTGTGATTCCTTTCCGAATTTTAAGGTAAACTACTCCCTAAGTGCTATCTTCAGCTGGAGGGCACCTCTCCCATGTGGCATATAGAGTATGTAGGCTCTGTTTAATTGTCAGCATTGCCCCTACTGGCACACTGAGAACATGGAATAATATTCCTTTTTCCACAGGGCTGTAGTGGCACTAAGGTGAGGTGTGCACATTCAGCTCTTAGGTACTATTGTTGTTGTGTGGTCCTACTTGTGTGAGTCCCCCACAAGGATGTGGCACTGACCAGCATCACCAGACCACATTCTCCAACCCCTGCTGGGCACTCTATTTCTGGGTACCAATGCTATTCATTGAATCTCCTAACTCCTCAAGCCCTACCCACTCTCCTATCCCCAACCTCCTTCTTCATGGAGCAACCAAGGCTCGCAGCTGTGGGTTCTCTCATATCCTTCTCCAAGAAGCAACAGACTCACATCTGCCCCAGCTCCCTGTGAGGACAGCTCTCCTTCCAAGCATCTGCTCCATCCAGGGTTACTTCTCTGTCTTTCTCTCTATCTTCCTCTCTCTGCCACCAACAAACATGATGCAAAAATGCAACACCTTTTTAACAATGCAGGATTTATCAACCAATGAATGGATAAACAAAAAGTGGTATATCCATATGATGGAGTATCTTTGAGGCATACACATGCATGAAGTACTGACACACATTACAACATGCTGAGACAATATGCTGAGTGAAAGAAGCCAGCCACAAAGACCACATATTGTATGAGTTCATTTATTCAGAATATGCAGAATAGGTAAATGCATCAAGACAGAAAGCAGATTAGCAGTTGCCAGGGAATGGGAGGAGGATGGAATGGGGATTGAACTTTAGTGGGTTGTAGATTTCCTTCAGGGGTGGGGAAATGTCTTGGACCTAAATAGAGGTGTTGGTGGCACAACACTGGGAATGTTTAAATGGCACTCAGTTGTGCTAGAGGTAGAGGAATTGGAACTCTGTGCATTGTTGGTGGGATAGCACAGTCGTGCAACAGCTATGGAAAACAGTATGAATGGTTTTCCATTCATAAATTAAAAATCAGAAGTAGAACTACCTATGCCTCAGGCATCCCACATCAGGATGGATATGCAAAAGTGCCATAAGCCGGATCTGGAAGACATATTTGCGCACTACTGCTCAGAGCAGCACTAGCCACAATAGCCCTGAGGTGGAAACAACCCCATTGTTCATTGGTGGATGGATGGATAAACAAGGTGTGATATATCCGTACAATGGAATATCATTCAGCCTTGAAAGGGAGGAAATCCTGGCTAATGTTATAACACCAATGAAGCTTTACGCTATGTGCAATCAGTCAGTCCCCAGAAAGGAGAAATCCTGTATGATCCCACCTATCCGAGGTCCCTAAAGCAGTCAAATTCATAGAAACAAAGTAGAATGGAGGTTGCCAAGGGCTACAGGGAGTGGGAAATGGAGAGTTTTGTTTAATGAGTGTAGAGTTTCTGACTTGCAGGGTGAACTGAGTCCTGCAGATCGATTACAACAACGTGAATACACTTAACAGCACTGAACTGCATACTTAACAATGGTTGAGGTCATAAAATTTCTGTTGTGTGTTTCTTACACAACAAAGAAGGAACACATGCTGCGTCACAAATGAACCTTGAAAACATTCTGCTATGTGAAATAAAGTCAGGCACGAAAGGTTGTCTGAAGAAAGGGTCATCTGATTCCATTAATATGAAATACCTAAGATAGGCAAATTCATAGACACAAAAAGTAGATGAGGGGTTGGGGAGAAGCTGGAGCCTGGGCAGGGGGGAATGGGTAAGTGATTACTAATGAAGACAGTGTTTCCTTTTGGAGTGATGAAAATATCTGAGAACTAGAAAGGGGTGGTGATTGCACAGCATCGTGAATGTGCCAAATGCCAATAATCTGTTCAATTCAAATGGTTAATTCTATTTTATGTGAATTTTGCCCCATTTTTTCTTTTAGAAAATGAAACAGGCCTTCCTGGGTGCTCCTTTACATCTGGGTTGTCTCTTCCTTGATTCACAGCCCAGCCTGTCCCCAGAGAGACAGAGAGTGAGTGTCTGGGGCCAGAGGGGAGATCAGGGAAGAAGAACCCACCACCTGCCCTTAAGCCTATCTGTGCCTCCCAGGGCAGCCACTGAGCCTCTGCCCAGGTGTGTGTGAGAACAGAAGGAGAAGCACCTCAGAACAGCTCTTCTCAGGCGTGGGCGGCCTCCTGTCTCACAGACTGGGATCTGGGTGCCCCTGTGTCTCACAAACACCTCCATGTGGGCGGGCCCCACACCTCCACATACCTGCATTCCACGCGCCACTCATCCCTCACCCCTACAGGCACAGCTGCCTTAAGCTCTCACACCAGATGGGCACCCAGCAGGCCCACAGGGCCCTGAGCCCTGCCATCGGCCCTGCGCACTCACACAGATGCGGAGACCCGGCTGCGCGGATGGACCCACACCACAGCAGACTCGCGGCCACAGGCACCCCTGCAGGTGTACACAGACCTACACTCTCACAGTAGGTCACAGCACAAGCAGGAAGATGGTGACTGGCGCTGGTGTCCCTGACACACAACCTTCCCGCTAAGATCTGCAGAGACAGCCGGGAAGTGCACAGACACTCAGGACTCCAGCACACACAGCCCAGCCTGGATGCGCGATTCCGGGTTAGAGGTCTCCGCCCAGGCACCGTTTGCTTCAGACTTCGTTGGGCCCGGTTCTGGGTCCCAAGATCCACCCCAACTTTCTTATTACCCACAG